>JAFVLL020036833.1:17500-67157 GCA_021397915.2 Tor tambroides | reverse complement strand
TAGTCCATGTCATTTTGTTGACCAAAAAGTTCCCCTGCCTTCTCTAGCATAGTGCTTTATTTTTTAAATGCAGATAATGTATAAATAAATAATTTTAAAAAATCATATTTTCCTGACTGACTGCATCAGTCAGCCCAGTCCAGACACATTCTGATGCATCACTGAATATTTTCATTTCTGTCCTTCAGAACAGCCCCAAATGTTTGTCCCAGTGCGCTTGCTTGAAATGGGCTTCTCAATGAGACACATCTACAGGGCCATGGAGGCAGCAGGTACCAGCGAGTGCTTGCAACATCTAGCCAGACTGATTCTTACCTGCTAAAGAAAGGAGACAGTCATGTTACAATGTTACATGGAAGTTTCAAAGATTAAGAAACCAATGACAGCAGTACAGTTATGTTGAGTTTTGTACTTTTGTTTATTATTATTATTATTATTTTGTCTCTGATTATTTGCTGATGATGCTGTTATTGCAGCAGATACACTCATTACACTTCCCTATGAGATCCTGCTTCAATTCACCCCTCACTGTTCTTCCCCACTGAAACACTCAGCTGAATCATGGGAAATATTAGTGGAGCACCGCATGAAATCTTATTTTTGTGTTATGAATGCTCTGTTCACAGTTCAATAGAATTCAGCTTACTTATATAAATATTGTGTATATATTTGTAATATTTTTATTGCGTATTTACATTTTCTTTAACATTATAGTTATATAAAAATAAAACTATATGTATTTTATTTTTGTTAGCAAAGCCAATTTTTGAAATAAGTCGATTCTTTTGTTTTATCTATCAGTACTGATCAGAGAGATATAAACTCAGAATTTTGACTTTTTATTGCAATTCCGAGTTGGTTAACGTTACGCGATTTAGTGTTTCTGTCTCGCCATTCTGACATTTTTTGCTCAGAATTCTGTGTTTACAAATCTGTTTTTTTGTTTCTGCCACAGAAAAAAAAAAAAATGTAAAAAGGTAATTGCGACTTTTATCTCAAAATTCATAGTTTTCTTGCAGTTGCTAGTTTATATCTCAGAATTCCAACTTGGTTTAAATCTCACAACTCTGTATTTACATCTTGCAATTTTGACTTTTTGTCGCAATTCTGACTTTTTCTCGTAATTCTGAGAAAAAACTGTGAGGGGGGAAAAAAAAAAGTCTGAATTGTGAGAGAAAGTTGCAATTACCTTTTTTTATTTTTTTATTTTTTTATTTTTTTATTCCATGGTAGAAACAAGCTTCCATAGGTTTCTAGTCCAACAAGTTCGCTTCCATTACGTTTGTTTTTAAAATTAAATGATATATTTGTAAAGAGAATTGCAAAAAAAAAAAAAAAAATTATATTTGACAAATTTCAAACATTAATCATATACCTTCAGATCAAATGGTTTTTAAGATCACGAGAAACATTAATTCAGTCCAGTAAGTCAAAACATTTTTGAGTATTCCCCCTGACCTCTTTGTGACCTCTCTCAGGGGTCACTGGAGAGGTGGACTCACGCACCATCGAGGTGCTGGCGAGCTGGATGCTGGAACATCCCATCACAGAGGAGCAGCAGGCAGGAGAGGGCTCGTCTGCAGGGGGCACCACTGATACGCCCTCATCTGACGGGCCAGAGACAGTCCAGTGCCCTGAGTCTCCAGCTCCTCTCACCCTTCAGGAGAGCAGAGAACCCAACGAGAGGTGAATTCACACATACACTACATCCTAACCAGCGATAAGTGATAAATTACATCTCTCGTACAACCTAACCTATCTTGACCACCACTTGGTTTCAGTGTCTGCTTTCGATATACATACAATTCTTTGTATTTCTAGTATACAGTATACAAATTTCATGTTTGCAAGATCACAATAACCTACTATTGGCCAGTTGTACTAAACGGGGGAAAATTAGCGCGAGAGGGCAATTCCAAAACAGCGCTGATGGGCGTGGAAATTTCTGCGGGTGATTTACTGACAATGTGCAAATTAAAGAACACAGACACAACATCTCATTTATATATCGACCAAAGCAGCATACCAAGCACAGCGCAAATTAGCGTAGTCGCAAAAAAAGAATAAAGAAATAAAGAAGCATCTCAGTACATTGAAAAGAACCGGAGGCCAAAAAAAAAAAGGGTTGCGATTGCATATTCTAAAAGGTCACGTGCAAAAATAACAGCTTTTCAGCGCTAATTCGTCACTGCACGTCTTTAGTAAATCCCAACAGTACTATTTTAACACCAAAAGACAGTTTGCGCTGGCGTAAGCTGTTAGTAAAACTGGCCCTAAATTTCCCAAAAAATGATATACAACAGAACACACTGCATGGAATATTGTATTCCACAATGGGCTCATTTCTATTTATTCATTGTGTGTATTCCCGATGTGTTTTTTTTCCAGTCTGTTGGCAGGTTTGGACTTGGTGGAGAGGGAGAACTTCTTAGATGTTCACCTCACCAGGAACAGACCTCCACCTGCACGGAGGCAGCGGTCTGGAGTAAGTCAGAGAACGTCCTTCAGGAGAGCAGGTCAGAATCACATACCATTTGTGGTCTTTTTAATTTCTTCTTTTTTTTTTTTTAATTCAGCATGGATGAGTTTGCTCACCTAACTTGTTTGTTTCAGACTCCCCGTCGCCAAGTCCTGTCCCATCGCTGTACAGACAGGATGTGGGAGTGGCAGAGTGGCCGGAGCGGGCTGAAACACACCCGTTTGCTGCTGAGGACGACTCAGAGCTGGGCTACATGGATGATCCGTACCAGGAGGAGCCTTATGAGGAGCTGCTCACGCCGGAGTTCATCACCTCTGAGAGGGACACACTGTGGATGGTAGAGGTACTGGAGACATTATCTGTCTGTCTGTCTGTCTGTCTGTTTATCATTTTATCTGTTGTTTTTTCTATCTATCGTTTTATATACTATTCTACCTATAGTTCTGCCGTTTATTATATATATCGTTCTGTTGTTTGTTATATCTATCTGTCTATCTGTCTATTGTTTTATCAGTCTATCTATCGTTCTATCTATCATTCTGTCATTTGTTCTATTTTTCTGTTGCTATCATTTGTTACATCTGTTTATTGTTCTATCTATCTATCTATCTATCTATCTATCTATCTATCTATCTATCTATCTGTCTGTCTGTCTGTCTGTCTGTCTGTCTATTGTTCTGTCTATTGTGCCATCATTCTATCTATATATCTATTGTTGTATCTGTCTGTTGTTCGGTCATTCTGTCTCTGTCGTTCTATTGTTGTATCTGCCCTTCGTTCTGTTGTTCTATCTATCATTCTATCATTCTGTCGTTCGTTCTGTATTTCTATCGTTCTGTAATTCATTCTATATTTTTATCATTCTGTCATTCTATTTTTCTGTCGTTCTGTTATTCGTTCAGTTTTTCTATCATTCTATCATTTGTTCTATTTTTCTATCGTTCTGTCATTTGTTTTGTTTTTCTATCGTTCTGTAATTCATTCTATTTTTCTATCTTTCTGTCATTCATTCAGTTTTTCTATCATTCTGTTTTTCTCTCGTTCTGTTATTCGTTCAATTTTTCTATCGTTCTATCATTTGTTTTATATTTCTATTGTTTTGTCATTTGTTCTATATTTCTTTCGTTCTGTCATTTGTTCTATATTTCTATCGTTCTGTCATTCGTTCTATATTTCTGTCGTTCTGTCATTCGTTCAGTTTTTCTATCGTTCTGTCATTCGTTCTGTCTGTTGTTCTGTCTACTGTCGTCTATCATTTAGTCATTATTTCTATCTATATTGATTTGATTTGTATTTCTATCATACGTCTTTTGTTTTTCCATCCTATTTATCATTTATTTTATGGTTCTTTGTGAATACTGTTGTTTGTTTCATCATTCTATCTTTCTGTTTTTCTTTTAATATTTTTGTCCATTTATGAATGTTTTTCATTTCTCCTTCACTGTATCTCAGCATTGATTGAACACGCATCTCCTTTTTTTTTTTTTTTTTAATCGTCTCAGGGCAGAGAAGAGCACCCAGAGCCTCATGAGATGGTGGAGTGTGAGCTGTGTAACACTCTCACCCTGCAGTTCAACAACCACATGAAGCGTCATCACCCGGGCTGCGGTCAGAGCGCCGGCCGCCGTGGTTACCGCAGCAATGGGGCCTACGTGGACGGCTGGTTCGGAGGCGAATGCGGATCGGGCAGCCCATACTACCTCCTGTGCACTGCATGCAGGGAAAAATACCTGGCCTCCAACCTGGGGGTTATGAGTTCCAAACAGGACAGGTGAGGATGTGAAAACGATGAACATGCTGAAGCCGTTGGCTTTTGCTATATAACAACTCAGATGTTTTTTGTTTTGTTTTTTCAGGGCAAGAGGTTTGGCATCTGATCTAATTGGTCAATTAGATGGTACATCAGAAGGTATTTATGCAAACTTTAAAAAAAACAAACATTGTGCAGTTTAATAAATGAATGTGTAATGATTTAAATGTGTCCGTATTAGATGAATGGGATCTAGGTAACCAGGAAGACTCAGACTCAGACCGGCTTACAGGTTTGGAGGACTTTGGGATTCTTCTCAGACCTTTGGGTCTGAGTGAGAAGAAGCCTGTGCCTGACCCAATCCCCTTCACTGAACACGACCCATTAGGAGCCCTCGTCAGTGGCTTGGTCAGCGGTGACAACTTGCTTTACAAAGGTATTTACAAGTACAAAGGTAATGCCTTCATTTAGTTTCATATTTCCTACCAGAGCTTTCCAAAATGTCAGTGAAATGCAGCAGGTTGTTGCTGTTGTTTGTTTCTGCGTGTAGGTGTTGTCAGCACCGAACTGAAGAGCTCCTCGGTTCCTCTGAGTCTCGGGGAGCAGGCAGCATCCCTGCGGGAGCCCCAGGAGAGACTGTTGGCTCTGAGGAGAGTCACCTCCACCGCTCAGATCCTGCTGGCCTACAGTATGGTGATGAGAGCTCTCTCACAGACCTCCACCAGGTAACAACCACTCATTCCTGACTTCCCTCGGCACAAAATATATCATCTGCTCTGTGAACTCCTTCACACCGAATCTTGCACGTCATACTGTGATGGATCCATCGATGTCTGACTGACCTGCATGGAATCTGAGCCTTGCAGAATTCAATCATTCACCCATCAACATCACACTCATTAGTCACAAATGTGTTACCCTTCTCTTGGCCATTTAATTTTAAATCCATTCTGCAAAATCTGCCTATTTTCCTTGCCAAATAATAAACTCCTTTACACAAATCCAGCATTTCTTACATTTTTTTTAATGGTTCAGAAGGCCAAAAAACTTTTTTTGCCATTCAAGAAATATTGAAATGTCATATTCTTTTCTATAATCTCCTTCACAATGATTCCAAAATGCTGTGATAACTAATTTTCCAGTTGTTTTTTCACTAAGACTTTCTTCCCCAAAAAACCCCCTCACAGATCATTAAGATAATACAGAAAATTTTGCATCAAAATTTTGCATTTGTTTTATTATTTTTGATTATCCTTTCTACTTCCAGTAAGAGTGTAGTTCTCAGCATATTTTAACACTATATCTAAATTCATTCCACAGAATTTTTACAGCCTTTACCCTACAATTGTATTTTTTTTCCACACAAATCCAAAATTTCTGACTGATTTCTGATTTCCTGACTGAATTTTGTATTAAAACGATTCATTTTATTGTTCAAAAAGGGGAAAAAAAAAAAAAAAATCATCTAAATCATTTTGTGGGAAAAAGTCAATTATATTTTATTTTTAAGTCGTTTTTTCCCCACACAAATCCAAAATGTATTACTGTTATGATCTGTTGATTTTCTGACTGATTTTGTGTTCAAATGATTCTTTCATTGTTAAACAAAACAAAACAACAACAACAACAAAAAACTAAACAAAAAAAAAAACAGAATATTGAACATTTATCATCAAGCTTGATGTAAATGATTTTGTGGAGAAAAAAATCTGTTTTTTGTTTTTATGTCAATTATAAATACTTTTAATATTTAATCAATACTTAGTATTATAATATTAATACTTAACATGGTACAGAAATGAATGAGGTGAATACTGTATTAATGAGAAGATTCAAGTCAACATGAAAATGGAAATTCGCCGTCACTGCATCTTAAATATCGTATTGTGAACGATTCATCCATGCACATTGTATATTACTGTACTGTATGATGTACATTATGAACTGCCTCTGAAAACTCTCTCTGTCACCGTGTGTTTCAGTAGTTCAGTGTGTAATCAGTCCAGTGGTCTGGAGGCTCTGGGTCTGGCTGACATCCGTATTCTGGTTCGGCTGATGTGTCTGGCAGCAGGGGGGCGTGTCCACACAGGCATGGACCAGCAGGGGGTGGGGCGTGGCTCTGTGAGCGATCGCACAGGCTCCGCCTTCCTGTCCTTCCTCAGCTCAGCTATCGGCGGTTTAGTGTCCCACAGTTCCGCTGCCTACAGAGAATTAGTGGACATCTGCACTCAGGTACACTCTCTCTCTCCTCCCTCCCAACCGTCTTTCTTGTCTCCTCCGCTAGTGTTTCTCACCTCATTATCCTTGCTATGCTCTTCATCATTCTCTCCTTTCAGCTCATTTAATCATCCTGTCTTCCGCCTAATCATGCTGTCTCACCTGCGTGTCCTTCCTCTCAGGATCTCATGGCAGCAGCTACAGGGATGAACATCAGCGCTATCACCGATCCACAGCAGAGGATGAGGCAAAGCTCCGCCCTCAAGGGGGTGCCGCAGGAGCCGAGAGAACTGACACCGCCCACCTTCCTGGTCACACAGAGTCTGGTGTCCCTCCTGACGGAGAAAGGCATCCGATACCGTTATAATGTGGAAAGAAGCGAATCCACTGAATCAAAGGGTAAAAAATAGTACATAAAACTCATAAACGTTTTGTTTAGTTTAGACCAGTCATTTCCAGACCTTGTCATCCAAACGCCTTGGACCTAAAATATTTAATTAAACTACCTCCTGATGTTTTAAGTACATATTTAAAAAAATTGCACAAAATGTTTGCATATTTATGTTTTTTCAATGTCGATTAATGGTCACATGACAAAATATAATATTTCTTATATTTGGAAAAAAAAAAAAAAAATTATATATATATATATATATATATATATATATATATATATATAATATTTAATAATAGAGAAATTATAACATTTTATTAATATTTAAAATATAATTTTATTATATTTAAATAAAATATTTATAGTAAAATACAAAATATTAGTACAATTTATTTTAATATTTTTTTTAATTATTTAAGTTTTTACATTTTATTATTAAATTTATTATAAATGTATTATATCAACTTTTTATAAATCCCACTGTCATGGAAATCTTGCAAGTATCAGGATATTTTTATTTATTTGTTTTAAATTTACATTTTTATTATTACATTTTAAGTTAATATTTCAATCATTTAACAACACATTTGCAAATTTGTGGTTCTTTGTCAGTTAATGGTCATGACAATAATTATAGTAAAGTATAAAAATATCATAAAAATACATTTTTATTATTTAATTATTAGTTTTATTAACTTTTTATAAATCTCGCTGCCATAGAAATCCTGTAAGCATCAGGCAATTTTTATTTTTTGCTAAATTCACAAAAAAGGAAATGTCTATAGTGAATTTAAATATTTTCTAGTTATGCTTATCTCTAAAATATGTCATTGCTAGAAGTTGTTCCTTGAGAATGCAGTGTCTACAAAAATAAATAAATAAAATATAAATATAAACAAACATAAATAAATAACCAAATCATGATTGACTGGAAAACTTATGGAAAAGTCATGAATAGTGGTCAAAAGTTTTAGGAACCCTGTTGATTTCAATTATAGTGACTCACTTAGGTACCCATATATTATTTTTAAATGGCAGTTAATAATTTGTAATTAATTTATCCTAATTAACTCCACATGTGATTGGACAGAAGGCGGAAGCCCTCCACCCTCAGGTCCCCCTCTCTCTCAAGCGGGAGTGCGGGTGGGGCCGCTGGAGCTGGCTAATGCGCTCGCTGCCTGTGCCTTGTCAGCCAGACTGACCAGCAGACACAGACAATGGGCGGCACAACAGCTGGTCCAGGCCCTGGCGGTCTCTGAGAAAGACAACACCGCCAGACCCCAGACATACAGTGACATAGCCGGAGATCTGCGCAAGTGTCCCATCAAGAAGCTGGAAGCACATCAGAACAGGGTAAAGCGGACATAGATACAGTAGAAACACTCTCTCTTTCTATGTACAGTATATAGTATATATATATATATATATATATATATATATATATGTATATGTATGTGTGTGTATATATGTGTATGTGTGTGTATGTGTGTGTATATATGTGTATGTGTGTGTGTGTATATATTGGTATATATGTTTTGACTTCTTTCTGATCGGCTGTTGTGTTTGTAGGTGAGCAGCTGCAGCTGGAATGCCGAACAAGGTCTGTTAGCCACCGGTTCACAGGATGGGACCGTTCGACTGTGGGCCATAACGCCAAACACAGCAGAACTGCAGCACACACACGCCTGCAGTGTCAGGTGAGACTCCTTGTTTTTCATCTCTTCGATTAGGAAAGGGAGAAATCCAAATGTTTCATAGGTCTGCTGGGAAATAATTTTTCTGTTGAATGAGACAGAAATGAATGCTATGGCCGCTGACAGTGATGTGTTTGTGTGTTGTCTCTGCAGTGAAGATGCTCAGAGCTCAGATGGTTCAATGGGATCTCATCTGCTGTCTGCTGTATTGTGGAGCGCAGGGGGAACTCTGCTGGCCGCCTTCCAAAACAAACTCATCAACATCTGGACCGTCAACGGTCAGACCAGCATCCCGCTGTCACATTTACACACACACAGCACTACTGCTGACAAATCTTATATGTAATCGAATGGGTGTATAGTAACTTATAATTGATTGTAAGAGCAAGTTAACTTGAAGACAATAATCCTAAATTATCTCTATTTACTTATTGATTGTTCCTGGTCTTATTGCACACAGTACATGTTTGTTACCACAATCTTGCATCAAAATAACTTTATTTGCTTCTGAAACAATGTTTTTGCTGATGTAGCTAGTGATAATTTAGTATTATGAATACACTATAATAGTATTTATCAATTTATTTATACATTGTATTATATACTATTATAGCATTTACTAATATTTTGAATATTTTTGAATTAGCCTTTGTTGGTTACACTTTATGTATAAAGTGTACTTTATGTATTTATGCCTTTATGTATAATGCATTATAAAATTAGTTTTAATGCATTTATTATGCCTTGTAATGCACCTTATTAAGCATTGTACAATCTCATGAATAATTGTAACCACAGTTAATACTATATTATAAAATTTATCAGTTGATTGTAACATTATGCATTTTAAATTCGGTTATAATTATTTACGACAAGATATAATGTATTACAACGCACATTATGAATAATTATAACTCATTATATACTTTAATAACCCTTTATTAAAGTATATAAAGGCTTTAAGTGTTACTATAAATCTCTCTCTCTTTTCTCTCTCTCTCTCTCTCTCTCTCTCTCTCTATAAGGGTGTTTTATAGGATGTTTTTCACTCATTTTATCAACTTTATTAGTGGTTGTTGTCGTCATGACTGATAATTCATAGTCAAACTTTCACATTCCAGGCAAGTCGTGGTGGATAAACTGCAGTGTATTATGTGCATCTTCAAATATCCTGGACAAAGTGGTTATAGTATACACACACCATTTGAAAGCATTTGTGTTTGTCTTCTTTCCTGTAGGTACTCAGGCACGCATCGAGGCTCAGTCCTCCTGGGTCACGGCGCTCTCGTGGGTTCAGACCTCCACTCCGTTCCTCATTCAGGAAGCCTGCAGTCAGGTCAGCCCTCCTGAGAGTCTGCTGGTGGGTCGGCTGGACGGCTCCCTCTGCTGGCTGGAGGTCACAGACGACTTGAGGGTGGAGCGAACAGAGCTCACTCACTGCTACAGGAAAGAAGGTTAGTCCAAAAATGTGCTGAAGTTCTCTGTTTTAATATGTTCAGAGAAAATGGCTAAAAATTCAATGGTGAATGAACTATCACTGTCTTTTTCAGCACCTCAGTGTCTGGCCTGGTACAGTGTTGAGAAACCCTTTGCCGTGGGTTATCCCGATGGCAAAATTCTCCTAGCAACAGCAGAGAGCTACGAAACCGACCCGCCTATTCTGCTAACAGCATTTCCTGTGGGTTTGGAGTCCTCAAAACAAAGACAAACACTTTATTCGCCAATAATGATGGTCTGGTCAATAATGATGTCTGGTTAGCGAATAAACCGTTTATTTGGACCAATTAAAATTATTTGTTTGTAAGACAATGGACTGGAAGTGATATGAATCATAAGCAACACTGTATTTTAGAAAAAAAAAATTCTTCCATAAATTAACTTTTTTTTTTTCTTAACTTAGTATGACAGCATGAAATTAAAACACAAAATGCTGTAAAATATAATAAATAAATTAATAAAATTCAATCAGTAATGAACAGTAGTATTTAAATAGTGTATGTATCTATATAATTTTTATGTATTTTGAAAAAAAAATAATGCTTTTATTCAGCAAACGTGCATTAGATTGATCAAAAGTGATAGTAAAGACATTTATAATGTTACAAAAGATTTGTTTCAAACACATTTTTACAAAAAAATAATTTTTAACAAAAATATTAAGCAGATCAGCTCTTTTCAACATTTATGTAATAATAAGAATAAATATTTAATCATATAATAATAAATAATAATCATTAATAATAATATGTTTCTTTAGCTCCAAATCAGCATATTAGAATGATTTCTGAAAGATCATGTGACCCTGAAGACTGGAGTAATGATGCTGAAAATGCAGCTTTGTTATCACAGGAATAAACTGCATTTTAAAAGTAAAATAGAGAAAAGTTATTTTAAATTGCAATAACAGTTCACAATATTTTTCTGTATTTTTGTCTTGCTGAGAATGAGAGAATTCAGAAAAATTACAAATCTTGCCACCCATAAACTATTAAACTGTAGTGCATTTCATTAGCCAATCATTGTTTTCATTCGATAAAATGCAACATGGAGACTTTTGGGAAACTTTTGAATGATGACCTGAACAAACCAAATGAACTGTGAATCAATGAAATGAATGGTTTCTTCACACATTTCAGACAGATTGAAACTGAACACATACTTTCACACAAATGAAGCCGTACGTTTTGAGAGTGACATGCTTTTATGTTCACAGGAGAGTGTGAGTGCACTCAGGTGGGACCCTACTGGACATCTGCTGCTGTCTGTGGGCCGCTCTGAGGTGGTGAAGATCTGGGGTCGTGCCAGCGGTGCGTGGGCCACCCTCCACTCTCTGTTCCACACGGGCACCGTCAACACGGCCGAGTGGTGCCCTCTGCCCGGGAGAGGACCGGAGCCTCGTCTTATGATGGCAGTGTAAGTGTGCCATATGCTTAATAATCATTACAGCGATTTTCAGAACCAGATGCCCACCTAATTTAGTATTTAGCAAACTGTTGGGGGTGGTACTACTCATTTCACTCACAAAAAAACCCATATAGAATTCTTAAAATGGCAATGAAATGGAAGAAGAAAATAGTGTTATTTTATAGCATCGTTGAGATGCTATTACAGTTTTTTTAAAAATTATTTCTGTTTTCAGGTTAATTTTAGTTAACGCTTTAATAATTTTGTCGTGTTTTTGTCATTTTTATTAGTTTTTGTTGTTTTTAAATATGTCTGTATAGTTTTTGTCATTTTTACTAGCTGAAACTAGTTGAAATAAAATAAGTTTTTTTTAAATATTTTATTAAAGCAACTTTTTATTTTTTATTTTTTTAGCTTTAGTTTTAGTCAACTATAATAACCCGGGTAGCAACGGATGTTTTCTTTGATATTGTGACGTTAATCAAAGTGTGACGAATTATCAAAAAGAAAAAACGTAGGGTGACATTTTAATTGAACAATACAATTTAAAAATGTATTAAGAATTATAAATGCACAGGTAAATTGTTCATAAGAGCTATGACATTCATTTAGAAAATAGAGGTAAAACCTGAAGGTCATAGAAAGGGTGGAAAATAGATGAAAATGTGTAAAATTAAATGTCGACTTTGGTGGAAAAAACATTAACATTATATGTGAGAAGAATCAAATCAAGTGGACTTAAACGTCCATTAACGTGAAGAATGGGTACAAGATATTTCAGAAGAGAGCTTTAAATGAGTACTTCATAAAGTATTTTTAGGATATGCGGATATTTAGCTGTTATATTGGTTTTCAAGGATGCACAGGTGTCTAATCCATCATCCAAATGTTAAGATTGTCCTTCCTTTATTTCCTCAGTGGATGTCAAAATGGCCTCCTGTATGTGTGGACTCTTCCTCAAGGGGGCGCTAATGTCTCAGTGCCCAATTTCCTCACCCCGTCTACCAGCCAAGACAAGAACAGTGCCATCAAGGTCAGATTTATCATTATTTATCTGTTTTTTGGAAGAGAATTTACTTGGAGTAAATCAAGCCTTCTTATTTATTACCTGTTTAACCTCACTTTTTAATTCACTTTCGCTCTGTTAGATTAATTGTCACTAAAGGTTTTTTGGAGCTCGTTAGCGCAGTTTAAAGAAGCTTTGTGTTTTTTGTGTTTTAGCGTGGTAATGCCAAATGTGTGTTCCGCCTGAGTGGACACATTACCGCGGTAAAGACCCTGTCATTTTGTCCCAGTGGACTTGCGCTGGTGTCTGGAGGAATCGGAGGGGTGCTCAACATCTGGTCTCTCAGGGTAAGCCACATGTTTCTTATTAGTTTTTCTTTTCTTAGCTTTACAAAACTCCTGTTTTTGATTGTAAACATACTCCCCTGTGTTCTAGGATGGTTCAGTCCTGCAGACTGTGGTTACAGGAATGGGCTCTGTGGTTTGTACCACCTGGATACCACACTTAGGGGTGACCGCTTGTTCTGGAAGATCAAAGGTACAGAACACTTTCTGAAAAAGTGTTTAATTCAATTAATGTTTCATTAAAAATTTGTAAGTAATGTTTCATTCTGTTTCTCCTATCTCAGGATGTTTTGCTAATTCGCTGTACCCCAGACTGGATCTCTCAGAATCACGTTCTGGCCTCCTGCCGTTCTGTTCTACGCAGTCAGGGCATTCTGGGATTGAATCGTGCCCCCTGCATGGCCGTCTTTCTTGAGCGTCTTCCCACACTGCTTCAGGAGCAGTACAGCTATGAGAAGGTACATATATAGTTTTTCATTAAAACTGAATAGTGCTGTTAAACGATTAATAGCGATTAATCGCATCCAAAATAAAAGTTTTTGTTTACATAATATATATTTGTGTACTGTGTATATTTATTATGAATATATAAATACACACTCATACAGTATATATTTTGAAAATATTTACATGTATTTACATGTATATTTTTATATTTACATCATTTATATTATATATAAATGTATTTAATATACAAATATAACATTTTTCTTAAATATATACATGCATGTGTTTGTATTTATATATACATAATAAATATACACAGTACACACATATATATTATGTAAACAAAAACTTTTATTTTGGATGCGATTAATCGTTTAACAGCACTAAAACTGAAAACTCAAAATTCACTACATTTATTGTCCATGTAATGAGATATATTTTGCTGTCTTTGTGTTGTGGCCGCTACATGATAAATATTACATATAAATCTATGCTATTTTCTGAAAAAAAAAAAGAATAAATAAATAGACACACTAAAGACAAGGGAAAACGATCTTCAAAAAATAATGGCATTAAAGGGTGAGATTTTGCTATAATCTATTACTACTTAGTGCTAGATAGTAATCTAAATAATAAAATCGGAAAAAATACTTATATCCACACTGTACTGTTTTATTTTCTATTTATTAATTTTTAAGTTGTATCGGCCAATAATATAAATTTAAAATTAAATTTAAAAAAATTCTAATATTGTGCCATTGTTAGATAAGCATTTATGAGCACTTATTTACGAAATATAGTAGCATACAAAATTTTACAAATTTAGAAAATATTAGAATTGTCATCAAATATCAAATTGAAAGATTTTATATAACTGTTACTGTTGTTAGAGTTTTTTAAATTTATTTTTGATTTGTTTGTAAAATGCATTTGTTTGTAAAGATTAAGATTTAAGTAATCTTCATTATTATTTTTAAATTTTATTCTTAAGTTTGCCATGAATATAGCCTTTGATGCTGATATGGCATTCAATGAAAAATAATTATAACTCCACTACATTTTGTTTTGTCCATTTAAATTCATTTGGAGAATGCTTATGGGTAGATTTTGGTCATTAAATATGCTCATAAAACAGTAAAATCTGTAATCATAAGTGTGCTTTGTGTTGAAATGAGTTCTTATGTTAGCAACTTTAAACACTTGAAGTTTTCTAGAATAGAAATACACTCTAGAAATGACATAACTGTATTTAATACATTAGAATAACTGACACATACATATTTGCCTCAGTTCTGATCCACTCTGAATCTGAGTTTCTGCTGAGGCTCAGTTTGTTGTTCTGGCATATTGACTCTTTGCCCAGTTTTGCCGCAGAGTTTCACTTAACAGTCTCTATTAACAGCTCATTACTGTCCTCAGTTAAACAGCAGAGATCTCCTGCGATCTGCAGTCTGCTGAGGAGTTCACTCCAGCTTCTGCTCTGATAAATGAACTGCAGCACTCTGGGTCAAAATCATCTCAGCACCACCTAGTTTTACTACATACTTCATCAAATTATATTTTAAAATATATGAAAATAAATTGTAATATTTCACAGTATTACTGTTTTTACTGCATTTTGATCAAATAAATGCAGCCTTGGTTTAAAAAAAACATACAACCTTAATTTTTCCAAAATGATTTCCATTATAAATGTATTCTCAGTGCATATAGATACTATGTCACGTCATATCCCTTTATGTGTTTCTCGCTTCACAGAGTCATGTGATGGCGGGTGATCAGTTGACCCACAGCGCCTTTCTTCAGAGTCTGGCCGCTCTGGCCGTGGGTCTCTTCTTGGATCAGTTGCTGTGCCGTCAGCCCAGACCGCCTCACCACAGCGGGACGGGCCCGGATCAGGACGGCGCTCCTGGATCCTTCTGCCCCTCAGAGTGGAGCTGGCTTTCCACTTATTCAACCACAGTGAAGAGTGCAGAGGCATTTGCTCGTGGCACCCCCTTCCCAGAATCCTTCATCGCGCCTGAGTTCCATCATTCGGGATCCACGGAGTTTACCAAACCACTGGTAAGATGCAAAGGAGATAATCCTTCTGAAATATTTGAAGGAATGGTATTTGCTGCTTATAATGTTAGTGAAGGTTTTGTGCACCAAAGACAACATCATTTATTCATGACCTTTTTTGACTTGTTTTGACACTTGGAATATTAAATGTGCTGTTTTTGCTGCTTTACTTTTAAGAAAAGAAGAAATGCATAAAGATTAAAACAGGATGGAGTCAAATAATTAAAAATAACAGACTAAGTATGCATAAAATGATGTAAACAATGAAATAATGACATAATACTAGTGCAATCAGTATGGTAAAATGCAGTAAAGTATAAAACTAATATATATATAATATTTTTATTTTATAGTTTTTCCTTCAACCTTTTTATATTTTTCCAATTTTCATGTAATTAAATGTTATATTATGATTCATTACAGGGTATTGTTATTATTATAGTATAGTATAGTTATTTATATATATATATATATATATATATATAAGCTAGTTGGTAAGGCAGCATTTTTCAGTTTAGTTTAAGTTGATGCTCTAAAATAACTAAAACTGAAAAAAAAAACACAGAGATGAATAATGTATAATATATAAAACACACAACAAAATTACTAAAACTTTAACTAAAATGAAAATGAAAACCGAAAATATAAAAATAAAAGCTATAATAGTATCTCAGTGATATCAGAATTCCTTATTTCAGCTGAGCATAGAAAATCCTGTTTTACACAATCTGCCCCTTAAAGGTTATTTTGATTTATGCAAAGTGTATTTTGTTCTCCTTCCAGGACAACAGTAAATGGACCTTCATGATGGATGAACAGCTCATGTCCTGGGCGACCAGCAGACCTGAAGTAAGTGTGTGTGAGGTTTAGCAGGTATGTAGAAGTGTGTGTTAAGACATCCGGATCTTCCTTCATCTCCCTCATTCGTCTCTGTCAGTAGAGTCCCTGTGTTCAGCATTGTTCTTTCAGGCAGATTTTTATCACTCTTCATGTGTTTTTATTCATCCAGCTTTTATAAATTACCCCACACAAACCCTACCAGCTAGCACCTCACAAAACCTGTCTCTGCTTTACTTAAAACTCCTTTCCTCATCAGTTAAAGCATATCTCTGTGCCTATTTTACCTTTACAGCTTGCTGAATTGGCTTGAGATTGCATTAAAAGAATAATGTTTTTGTAATGTGTATAAAGGAAATATTATTGTATTTAACAGTGCTTTAAACATCTTTTTTTAATCTAATAAACTCATGTTTGTGCGTTTGACAGGACTGGCAGCAGGGTGGTAAAAGTGAGGTGTATTTGTGGGGTAATGGGCGTCACGGGCAGCTGGCGGATGCTGGAACCAGCGCGTCTGTGCCCACACTCTCTCCCTCTCTCTCTCAGACTCAACAGGTAGAGAGTCAACACCAAACACATGCAAAACAACCACAAAAAGTTGGCATGTTCATTTAAAAAGAGTTATCCTCTCCTTTTATCTCAGGTTGTGTGCGGTCAGAACTGCACATTCCTGGTTCAGGCTAACGGTACGGTTCTGGCTGTAGGGGAGGGCAGTTACGGACGACTCGGACAGGGCAACTCAGACGACCTCTACACCCCAACTATCATCTCAGCTTTACAAGGTAATGCAAACCACAGCAAACTCATTTTCAGGCCAGTGCCAGTAATATGTGTAGTACACAGGTGTAATTTACTGATATTCCAACACAAGGTTGAAAATAGATGCAGAAAAAAATGTAAATGTGAATTAACTCTTACTGAGTCTTGTGTAACTTTATTTCAAGGGGTAGTTGACTACTTTTTTTTTTTTTTACTTTTTAGACTTGATTGTGTTTATGGGGTGCAGTCTAACATGTTAATGCTTCTTTAAAAAAAAAAAAACGCATTATTTTTCACAATTTATCTTTATTCCACATTGCTCTGTCCCTTCTCTGATAAACGCGCTGATGATTTCCTGGTATTATGAAGCCCCTCCCTCAGAAATACACAATGAGCTCAGACTGGTTAGCTGCTCCAGTGTGTTGTGATTGGCTAAACTACCTCTAGTGCGCATCTAAATGTCCCGCCCCTCAGCTCAGCGGCATGTGCTCCGGTTGTATTGTAAACAATGGCGTCGTCTATATTGCTTATCAGTTTGAGCCCGATTCAGAAGCAGAGGATATTATTGAAGAGGGTCGCGCAAAACCTGTGCAAGCACGGCTTTTAATGGTAGGCCTATGTTTTTTGTTTGTTGTTGTCTCATACTTTTAGATACGCGGGTATTTGTAAATGCTACTGCTTCTGTTAGCTTTTAATATACGGTTTTATCCTGATTAAAGCTTTAATACAGTTAGGCAAACGCATGCACGCTTCTCATAGCAATGTGAAAATAAGTGTATAAATGGAACAGTTCATTGTTGGAGCTGAGCTGATGATCTGAATGAGAGAGAGAGAGAGAGACAGAGATGCAGAGCGTGTGCAGAGCAGGGTGACGCGAGGAACAGGATTGAGAACCGCTGCTTTAGAACATTGATTTTGAAACTTGTGAATCCATTAGAATTGTTAGAAGACAGAATTGTGATTCATATATGAATAGATTTTTATGTGCACTCCTAGTTTTCTTCCTCTTCTCTAAAGCAGCGCAGCATGGCCCCGCCCCCTTTGTTGAGTGTTCCCAGGGGCGGGGTTTGTCTGGGTTTGTGATGTCACAAAGCCGGGAAGTAACTTCTTGTAGTCCCTACGAGCCGTTTTTGTAGGCATTAAACTGCCAGAATTTTAAAAGACGATATCTCCGTTTGCATTGAACTTTCAGCGCCGCAACTTTGCAGATATTGTTTATGCTCAAACAGCAACATTACATACTAACTAACGTTAAAAAAGTGAAATCGCAATCAACCACCCCTTTAATGATTTATTGATAAGGTTATATTAGGTTGTGATTTTATTTATATTATTATTATTATTATCATCATCATTATTATTATTCTTTATTCTTATTTATTTATTTTTAATAGGTTGGGATTTTATTGATATTGTGACGATGATATTATTATTGTTAATAGTAGTAGTAGTAATAGTATTCTCTAAACTTTAACTCAATATAAAAATGCATGAAATATATACTGCATCTATTACACAGAATTTTTTTTTCCTTAATAGGTTATGTAGTGACACAGCTGGTGACATCATACGGGTCTGATGGCCACTCATTGGCTCTCACTGAGACCGGAGAGGTGTTCAGCTGGGGTGATGGGGATTATGGGAAACTCGGCCATGGGAACAGTGAAAGGCAAAGGCGACCCAAACAGATCGAGGCTCTGCAGGGAGAGGAAGTGGTACAGGTAAAGGAAATTGCTGTCCAAGAAAATCACCAAAACCATCACATGATCCTGATTTCATTTAAACATCATTTCCCTCTTTCAGCTGGCGTGTGGGTTCAAACACTCAGCCGTCATCACAGCGGACGGAAAACTCTTCACCTTTGGCAGTGGAGATTCCGGACGCTTGGGTCAAAGGTCAACTTCGAACAAGATGGTCCCAGAGAGAGTTACAGCACTGGATGGGTACCACATTGGACAGGTGCTTCTTCTTTGTTTGGACTTTGATTCTAATGTGCGTATATGAACTTTGACCGGTGCGTGATGAGTGAAGATGACCTTTTCTGTCGTGTTTAGGTGTCATGTGGTATCAATCATACTTTGGTCCTGTCATCAGACGGCCTGACCGTGTGGGCTTTTGGAGACGGCGATTATGGTAAACTGGGTATTGGACCATGTACAGTGAAATGCTACCCACAGGTACAGTTTTACTGATAGATCTTCTCATTGGCTGATCATCAGGTACATTATTGTTCAAAGAACGATGAATATTATGGCCACCAAGGCTGCATTTATTTGACCAAAAATACAGTAAAAACAGTAATAATGTGAAATATTATTACAACGGTTTTCTATTTGAATATTTTTTCAAATATAATTTATTTCTGTGATGCAAAGCTGAATTTTCAGCATCATTACTCCAGTCTTCAGTTTCACATGATCCTTCAGAAATTTTTCTAATATGCTGATTTACTGCTCAAGAAACATTCTTATTATCAATGTTGACAAAACATTTATTTGAATGCTTTTGAACATTATAAATGTCTTTTTATGGTCACTTTTGAGCAGTTTAATGCATCCTTAATGAACAAAGTCTTACTGAACCCAAACTGTTTTTTTCATTTCGCTGATTGTCCTGTGTATCTGTTCATTGGCAGAAAGTGGAGGCTCTTTGCAATAAAGGCATTAAAAGGGTTGGATGTGGAACGCATTTCTCAGTGGTTCTGGCCAAAGATGGACACGTTTACACATTCGGCCAAGGTAGACCTGGTGTTTTTCACAAAAGAATGAGATATTTTGTGTTTTTCACAGCCTTTATATTGCGTGTATGTTTTCAAAGAGCGTCTGATAGGTCTGCCGGACTCCATGCTGAAGAATCACAACCGGCCGCAGGTCATTCCCGCTTTGGAAGGCGTCTTCATTGAGGACATCGCTGTGGGCTGCGAGCACATCCTTGCTTTATCCAACACTGGAGATGTGTATGCATGGGGTTGCAACTGTGAGGCCCAGGTACAGTCAGCTGAAATAGCAATGATGTTTAATGATGTTTATAATTGGGTGAATATTTAGTTAAGCATTTGTCCTCATTGCAGCTGGGTCTGGGCCATTCCAATCCTGTCAAAGAGCCCACTCTGGTTACTGCTCTACAGGGCAAGAACATCAGGCAGATCTCGGCTGGACGCTGTCATACCTCAGCCTGGACCACACCGGCTCTGTCAACCAGAGCTTCAGGTACACACAAAATCCTAGTGAGCTGCCTTCGAACTTCAGAAGTAAACTGTATGAAATGCACTTCATGGGAAGAAGCTATGTTAATGTTCACTCATAAGCACCACACAGTCTATTCTTTTTGGTACTATGAAAAAAATCCATTAATTGAAGTTTCAATTTTTAAAATTAATTTTAAAAGGCCTTGAAAGGTCATGGAACCCCCCCCCCCCCCAAAGGAATTTGCATTGTAAATATAAAAAAATGTGTGGGGGGGGGGGGGGTTCTTTCTTTTCTAAAGAAAGATTTTAAAACAGTTATTTTAAATTGTAATAATATTCACAATTTTATATTTTTACTAACTATTTTTATTTATTTATTTTATTTTATTTTTGATCAAATAAATTAAACCTGGCCTCCTTTCAGGAATATTAAAAATCTTACTGACCCCAGACTTTTGAACGATATTGTAAATTTTCTAGTTATAGTTGTTTCTAAAATATTTAATTACCTAGATGTTGTTGTTTTTTTTTGTTGTTGTTCATACCTGCAAACTAGTCGCTTACTAGAGGGTGGTGGGGGTCTGGGCAGAGAGAGAGAGAAATTGCAAGCTCGTAGACAGGAGTGTGTTCTACCAAAGTCCCTTTCTCAGCAGTGCACTGACCGATCGCTGTATGACAAGGCACCGCGAGAGCTACAGAGAGCAGATGCTTTCGAATAGCTCTCGCAGTACTTTGATGTCTGATCAGTCTGCGCGGTGATGCCTCAATTCAAACACACCTCATCTCACAGCCGGTCCGTTTTGATGGCACACTTACGCTCACATCCGCATGTAAACATGTCGTCGGCGTGTAAGTTCTTCATTGTGAGTTAAGAGACACAAAGTTCGCAATTTGTAATACAATATTGACTGTTTTTGCTCAAGTTCGCTGACGAAGTTTCAATCAAAACCACAGCAGAACTTTTTTGTGTCTCCAAGCAACATAGCGGTGTTTTGATACTGAGTGAATCCACGTGGGTCTGCCCCCAGACCCCCCTACAAGGTTTATATTCCAAACTATGTCACCTTTTTGACCTCTTGTGAGTTTGCAGGTATGTTTTTAAAAAAATCTTATCCAGTAGCACCAAACAACTAGAAATCTCATTGAAAATCCTGAAACCCTGCAATTCAGATATGCACTTTTTTTTTCCTGCTGAATCCTGGCATATTCAGCTTGGTACCTCAGCAAAAACACGTTCACATCTCCATAGACTCTGACCTCATCAATGAACCGTCTGTTCTGGGATCAGTTCCTCAGCAGTTGGATGTGAAATTTGTTTTTGCATCTTGTGTCATCAACTCTGTGTATTTTGCAGGTTGTTCAGGGATACAGCTGGGTCTGCCTCAGTCCGTGCCTCCGCAGTATAACGCCCTCAAAGACTGCAACCCTGAAGTGCTAAACACCCGTCTCAGAGTGCTGTACCACTTCTCTGATCTTATGTACAAGTCCTGGAGGCTTCTGAACCTCGACCCCCGCAGTCAGGTACACAATCAGTAATAAAACAAGCACACACACTTTCACGTGAATCACAGCATTTGCTGCTGATGTTTCACTGGGAAAAAACTGTACTCTGACTCCCTGCCAAGAACCTTTCATCATTTTCTATGCTCAACTGAATTTGTGTCCAGTGTGAAAGTGTTCCTTGTTACGGTTCCTGTTTTTTACCTCCAGACTAATCGGTCTGTGTTGGTCGATATCTGTGCAGAAGTTTTATCTGACCATGTCACTATCTGGCTGGTTTCCAGGTAAATGCTTCCCGCTACAGCTCAGGTACCGCTGCCATCGTACAGGGCCAACTCAGAGGCCTTCTGTCCCCGAAAGTCAACACCCTTCCTCTCATTCGCACTATCGGCAGAACCATGACCCAGGGAAAGACCTACGGCCCTCAGATCACAGTCAAACGGATCTCCACCAGGTACAAGAAAGAGATTTTTAACCAGGGCTGCACAGTTAATCAAATTCAAATCACGATGTGGATTAATGCGACTGTGAAAAGGCTGTGATTTCATGTGATTCAGAGTGAGCATGAACATGTGAGCAGCTCATGATCTGGTGTTTTCAGTGTTTCAGAGAGTCCCTCTTATTTATGGCATTTTTGACTTTATTATGATAGGCCAGTGTAAAGGAGACAGGAAGAGAAGTGAGAGAGAGAGAGAGAGGGAGGCGGGATCGGGAAAGGTCTTCGAGGCGGGATTCGAACTCGGAACGCCTGTAGCGCAATGGCGCGATATGTCAGCTTGCTGCCCACAAGACTATTGGCGCTGACTTTTTAAAAATTATTATTATTTTACAGTGGAATATTACAATAGTAATAATTAATAATATTTATTATTATTATTATTATTATTATAATATATACATTATTAATATTATTATTCTCTGAACCTGAACTACATATAATGGACTTGTGCAGGAATAAATATATTTCATTGAATAATGTTTTAAAATGAGACAAATTAAGCATTAAAATAAGCCAGAATACAACAGGTATTAATCAGGATATTTCTACGTTTAATTCACAGGTTTTTTTTTTTTTAATAAACCGGGATTTTCATTGTCTTTAAAAACCTAGATATATGCAGTAATATATGCCTAAGTGTGACTTGTGTGAATTAAAAAAAATAAAATAAAAAATGTATAACTCCATAACCATTTTTATAATGAATACTGATTTTTCTAGTTATGCCAAGATCTAAAATATTGTATTGTGTATAAATTGTGTAAACAACATTTTTTTAAAAAATCCTTATACTTGATTCTTATCCAGTTAATCATGAAAAACTGAAAAATTCACAGGGCCTTCAGATATTGCTGTGTACAATTAGGCCTTGGAGTCAAAAATGTTGAGAACCACTGGATTACAGTAACACAGGAAGTGTAGGAAATGTATAGATGGATAGATGATAGACAGTGTTTGTTACCTTCCTGTTTGAGCTACAGGTTTGTTTTCGCCAAGATTAAGGGCCAGTTTTACTAAACGGGGCAAATTAGCACAAGATCGCAATACCAAAACAGCGCCGATGGGTGTGGAAATTTGTGCGGGTGATTTACTAACAACGCGCAAATTAAAGAACACAGATGCAACATCTCATTTACATATCAACCAATGCAATATACCCAGCACAGAGCAAATTAGCGTAGTCGCAAATAAAGAATAAAGAAATGAAGAAGCCACAGTACATTGAAGCTAGAAGTTGCAAGAAGTTTTGATAGACCTGGTATTGCATGACTCCTAATTGAGGGTTCCAAGTCGTCTTTTATTTCCTGAAGCAAATTAAAAATAATAAAATAAAAATATGTTCAGATAATGTGTTCTTCTGGCATTCCGAATAAATTAATATGTGTGGAAAAAATCCTCTCCTTTCTACCTCACGCTCTCTGTTCTCTGCTGTGCCTCCTCCTGGCAGCAATAATTGCAGCCATTTCAAGTGCAAAATAGTTTAAGACATGCTTTTTTTGGCCATTAAATAATGGCTCAAATACCTGTAATTTGACGAGCGCAAACGTTAGTAAATCTCATTGCGTGACTCTCCTTGTGAATACTCTCCTTCCATAAATTTTGCATCTGAAAGGGAAACTCCTACAAATGCATATTCAATAAGGTCAGGTGCAAAAACAGTACAGTACTATTTTAACGCCAAAAGACAGTTTGCGCTGGTGCAAACTGTTAGTAAAACTGGCCCTATAACTATTTACTTGATCAAGTACTTAACCTTGTCCTCCGATCCACAGGGGGCGCTCTAGCAAGCCCATTTTCGTGCAGATCGCCAAACAGGTGGTGAACCTGAACCCTACTGAGCTGCGTCTGCCCTCCAGAGCATGGAAGGTGAAGCTGGTCGGAGAAGGAGCGGATGACGCCGGCGGCGTGTTTGACGACACCATCACCGAAATGTGCCAGGTACGTCCATGTCCTTAAACTCTCATCACCTTTGCATTCAGACATCCAAAACCGAATTCTCTTTTCCCAGGAGTTGCAGTGTGGTGTGGTCGAGCTTCTCATTCACACTCCCAACAGTTCTGCAGATGTTGGTAGCAACACTGACAGGTATGTTGTAGATGATGAAATGTATAAGCAGAATGTATAGTGACGATGTATTGTTGTAGGCTAAACCAGAAGGTAGCTTCACCCTGGTTTTTTCAACAAAAACCCAGTAGTTCCTGGTTTTAGTCTACAAAAATGCGTCATCCCTGCAGCACTAAATTGGCTCTAAATAGAAAGACACTTTTTCTACTAACCTCCATTGTCTGGACAGGTTCTTGCTGAACCCAGCAGCAGTCTCGGATGATCACATGGTGCAGTTTCGTTTCTTGGGGATCCTAATGGCAGTGGCCATTCGAACCAAAAAGCCCCTGGATCTACACCTGGCGCCGTGGGTGTGGAAACAGATGTGCTGTATTCCTCTGGGAGCCGCCGACCTGGAGGAGGTGGACCTGCTCACGCACCGCTCACTTCAGGGCATCTTACACCTGGACAACAGCGTGATCAATGAAGAGAACTTCACAGTGGTGAGGCACAAAGACCCGAGAGACCAGCAGAGATCATCCATTCAGACATGGCTTTCTCACTGTCTTTTATTCTGGATTTGTAGATGATCCCCCTGGACTCGTTTGTGGCTCACAGTGCTGATGGCACGTTGGTTCCGGTGATTCCTGGTGGGCATAACATCCCTCTGACATTCTCCAACAGGAACGATTATGTGGAGAGAGCCTTGCACTACAGACTTCATGAGATGGACAGACAGGTATCTGCCTCTCCTCCTGACAGTTATGTTAATAACTGTGCATTTCACTTTAAAGAATAGTTCATATCTTGCATGCTGACAGTACATAAGTAGTGGTAATGCAGTATGTATGTGTGTGTATGTAGGTGGCAGCAGTGAGGGAGGGCATGTCCTCAATCATCCCAGTCCCGTTGCTTACCCTGCTCACGGCTCGACAGCTGGAACAGCTGGTGTGTGGCCTGCCCGAGGTCTCTGTGGAGATGTTGAAGAAGGTGGTACGATACCGTGACATTACTGACAGCCACCAGCTCATTGGCTGGCTGTGGCAGAGTCTTGAGGAATTCACCAATGAAGAGAGAGTCCTGTTCCTGCGCTTCGTGTCTGGACGTTCCAGACTGCCATCCAATCCGGCAGACATCACACAGAAGTTTCAGATCATCAAAGTTGATCGGGTAAGGCTACTGTCAGACATAGAATATTTTCTTTACTATATACTAAATAAAAATAGATTTTAAAAAAATTAAGTTATTGAATTGAATGAATTGAATTAAGTAAAGCTGCATAATTTAATATATACTTTAGTTATTTAATTTAAAAATGATTTTAATTTAATATAGAATAATTTAATGACGCTGTTGCACTACGGGCATCCCGAGTTCGAATCCCGGCTCAAGGACCTTTCCCACTTCGCTTCCTGTCGTCTGTACACTGTCTTGTCATAATAAAAGGCAAAAAATCCCCCAAAAATAAAATAATAAGAATAATTTAATGACAACAAATGACATGTAGACGAAATTGCTTTAGAATATTTTCTTTACTACATACTTGATTTAAAAAATGTAATAATTCAATTGAATGAATTTAATTAAATAAAGCCGCATAATTTAATAAATACTTTAGTTAATTAGAAAATTATTTGAATTTAACATATAATAATTTAGTGACAATGAATGAGATGTAGACAAAATTGCTAAAATGAAATTTACTTTTAAATATAAAATTTAAAATTATTTTAATAAAATTCACCCAAAAATAGATTTTTTTTAATTTATATTGTTGTTAATGTTTATTTATATGAAAAGGTTGTCAGTAGATTTTGTAACTGTTGTAACTGAAAGGGACACAAAAAATATTTTATATACATAGTTTTACATATTATATAACTTTTATATGTTATATAATGAAATTAACTTTTTAATATAAAATTTACTAAAATTCAGCCAAAACAACATTTTTAAATGGTGTGTTTATTATTATTATTATTATTATTATTCATATGATTATTAATGTTCATTTATATGAAAAAGTTGTCAGTAGATTTTTTAACTGATAGGGACATGGAAAAAATATATATATATTGAACATTTATTTATTTATTTATATATATATATATATTTATTTATTTATTTATATATATATATATATATATATATTGAATTTTTCATATCAAATTTAGAGTTATTTTACTAACATGAAACCAAAAATGGAAAATTTTTTATATATATATATATGTATGTGTGTGTGTGTGTGTGTAATTAAATTGACTTTAGAATATAAAATTCTAATTATTTTCTAATTATTTTTCTAAAAGAACTCCAAAATGGAAAAATTTTTAAGTATGTTGTCAGTTGTTATTAAATTATGTTGTCAGTAGATTTTTTAACTAAAATGTACACAGAAAAAAAGTTACAGAAATGGTCACATATTGGCAAATATCGTCCAATCAATCACCCTGGCTTTCCATGCCCAACAGTAGTATGTGAATACTGGGATGAAGCCGAGGTCTTTACTCTCTCTTTGTTCTCTCAACAGCCTGTGAACGGCCTTCCTACGGCCCAGACGTGCTTCTTCCAGCTGCGCCTTCCTCCCTACACGAGCCAGGCCGTACTAGCTGAGCGCCTACGCTATTCCATTCACAACTGCCCCTCCATAGACATGGACAACTACATGCTGTCACGCAACACTGACCCAGCGGATGGCTCTGACACCGAATACTGACGCTTGCAAAAACAGACACTATAA
The DNA here is from genome assembly GCA_021397915.2 of Tor tambroides. NCBI lineage: Eukaryota > Metazoa > Chordata > Actinopteri > Cypriniformes > Cyprinidae > Tor > Tor tambroides. Next base: position 40,296 of record JAFVLL020036833.1, on the reverse strand, counting down.
CGCTACAAAGCACAAAATAACCCTCATAAATGCCTCCGGTTACACTTCTTCCTCATACATGCAATACAGTTTTCAGTCACAAAGCCTCACGTACATACTGTACTCTCTGCGGTACCCAGAATGCACTGCAGACGCCAGTTCTTCCACAAGGTCAGAGGGAGAATATTCAAGCAATTAAAGTCTTTTATTCATTTTTGTATCATCTTCGTGTCTCTGAATGTTGCAGGAAACTAAAAAAATATTACAATACCGTTACAAGCGACGTGCCTGGAATGGTCTCAAGGTTTCTTCTCTTGGCATTAGCGACAGAAACTGGGGTCGGTTCGTAGGTGAGCACTTGGCAGCTAGCTTCCTGTCCCAGTTTATGCCAAAGGCTATTAAACTACTGTACTGTACTGTACACGATACCTTCTGACTCAGTGGAAAAAAAAAAGTACTGTGAGTCTGAGAAACAAGTCCCAGAGCAATCGTCGTTTGGGCGTTTGTATCAAGCTAGCTTGTATCTTAAATGAATGTATACTTGCAAATGCCATGCACGTGTGCACTCCAATCTTTTATTTGCCAAATACTGTACTGATGCTGTACATTACATAGGGTTTAATGAATTTTAGCCTTTTTTTTTGCAACTGTGAAACAGCGCATGTTCGTCTGTGCAGAGCGAGAGTTCAGGTTTGTTACGCTATGCTGATTGGTCATCAGTGTTATTATTATGTGCTTCGGGCTTGTATGCCTCAGTGCTGGATGTAAAACATGTTTTGACTGTTTTTACTGGTGTGTTTGATAGAGGAGAGTCGCTCTTTACTCTTCAATCTTCTGTATGCGGTGGTTTACACTATAGGTCAATTATTATTATTATTAGTTTTTTCCTAAAATATTTATCTGAGTGAGCTTTATGTGTTGGAAAGATGACTACTGAGGACTAATTGCGCTGTTTTGCACTTTAGACCTGTATGCATTGCGCTTTAGGAAAATCATATTCACTATAATATTTACAGATTTCCTAACCCAAGCCACTACTTACTGATATAAACCTCTTGGCTGATTTATTTTTTATGGAAGTATCCAGAACTAACTTTAACATGAAAGATTACTTCGTTAGGCTACGATATGGTGGTATTTGGTGATGCTCAAATTTCAGATTAAGCCATAAAACAAGAAGGGGAAGTCAAGAAGTCTCCTTAAACTGTATGATATCTCATAGCGATGGCCTCTCATGCACTGTACTGTAAATTAAATTTTGTGCACAGACTTTGGTTTCAGCTTGGTAAGTCATTTTAATTTGATTGTAAATGTTTTTCTGATTATGAAAAGTTTATTTCTGCCATGTTTTTGTGTTTCTTTTCTAGTGCAATTAGAGTTTTCCATTTCCAAAGACCAGACGAGGGAAAATCAATCAACTCGAAGGATTGGAAGTTGCATGCTAAGAAGTTGGGTGATACAGTAAATATGAAGTACATAATATACACAGAACACTCTCTACACAAGTACTAAAACACAAATGGTTGGACTGTGTTGTCTGATTTACAAAATTGACTCTTTTGAATCAGTTGTTTTTAGTGAATCACAAACATTCAGCATGACCAGTGTAGCTTGATTCCTGAAACAAATGATTCTTAAAGGGATAGTCTGCCTAAAAAATGAAAGTTCTGGCATCATTTACTCACCCTCATGTTGTTCGAAAACTGTAGGAGTTTCTTCTGTGGAACTTAAAGGAAGTTATTTTGAAGAACGTTGGTAACCAGTTGCTGGTCCCTATTGACTTCCATAGTATGGGGGAAAAAAAATACTAGCAACTATTTAGTTACCAACATTCTTCAAAATATCTTCTTTTGTGTTCAGCAGAAGAAAGAAATTCATATAGATTTGGAACAACTTGAGGATGAGTAAATGATCACAACTTTCATTTTGGGTGAACTGTCCCTTTATGAGCCAGTTCTTTTAATGAATAATTAAAAAATACTACCATTTAAAAGTTTGGTTGGTACTTTCAAAAAAAAAAAAAAAAAAAAAACTAAAGAAATTTCAACATTAATAACAATAAGATGTTTCTTGAGAACCAAATCATATTAGAAAGATTTCTGAATGATCATGTGACACTGAAGACTGAAGTAATGATGCTGATGTAGTAATGATGTCATCACATATATAAATTACTAGTGCTGTCAAAATTAGTGTGTTAATGCAGGTGATTCATTTTTCCAGTTTAACAGCCTTAAAAATACTTAACACAGTTAACGCAGGGGCGGAGCTAGGGTTGGCCACCCTACTCACAACTACTGATTCTGTCTCTTTTTTTTTCTTGACAAGAATTGCGTTTATTTAGACGCAGAACATCTTTACGACCACATCAAACAGGAGACTTTTCAGACGCACATTCCAACTTCAACTCAGTGTCGGATGCTAGTCAAATGCATATGTCAGTAAAAACGAGTTTTCCTCTTTAATTGCATGCACAAATGCGCCAGCGCAATAATATATAAAAGGTTGTGAGAAAATACGGTGTGTGTCAGATCCGTGTCACGTTCAGCAGCGGCAGCTCTTAAAGTAATAGCAGCCAAATAACCTAATAACCCAGCTGCTGTGATGTCTGTTCATCAAAGAACAAAAGAAAAAAGAGGAAATCAATAACTTTTGTAGCTTTAAATCTATATTTAATTTAGAATTTAGTGTTTGATAACTTTATTCAATTTCTGTATATTTCCTACTTGACATTTATTATAATGGGTTTATGTGAACATTGTTTTAAGTTAAATTCATTTAATTAGCTTATTTCATAGAGACATCAGTATTGGTATCAGTGATGCTCGCCTTCAGTCATAAAAAAGATGCCACTAAACAAATATAAAAAAATATACTGTCTTTGTTGTTTCTACATTAATTTGAAGATTGCATGTGAAATTATTGCAATATAAAAGTATATTTAAAAACTTTAATATTAGGTGAGATTAATCACGATTCATTTCAGAAAAACGTGTGTTTAATTAGTTAATTTTTTTTAAATCGTTTGACAGCACTATAAAAATGTTCACAGTTAAAATAGTTATTTTAAATTGTAATAATATTTCACAATATTACTGTTTTTCCTGTATTTTTGGTCAAATAAATGCCGCCTTGCTGCGCATAAGAGACTTTTTTCATATGTAAGCAAAATGGATTTATTACTGAAATATACACAAGTGCAAAATCAACTCAAAACCAAAATCAAACTGACAACCTGTGAATCAGAATCCAATAAATCATGTACTTGCATAGAGTTTGTTTTAGCCATTGGGACGCATTTGCTGGTCTCTGTTAATATATACATAATAAAAAAACCTTCAAAGTGTAAAACAGTATTTGAGCTTTTTCCACAAATCTTAGGTATTACTGGATAATTAAAGGGATAGTAAAATGAAAGTTCTGCACGAGTTTTGTCTTCTGTTGAACACACAAAAGAAGATATTTTGAATGCTGGAAGTCAATGGCTACCAGCAACTGTTTGGTTACCAACATTCTTCAAAATATCTTCTTTTGTGTTCAACAGAAGACGAAACTCATGCAGAACATTCATTTTTGGGTGAACTATCCCTTTAAGTTACACACATGAGATTTCTACCGATTCCATCCTCCCATGGTTATTTGGACAAATAGGGTTGTAAAAATGCCCCCCACCACTAAGCCACCAACTGTACTCTATATTCAGTTAGCAGCAGGGTCTATCAGATGACCTCACGTAATCAAGCTGAGCACTGTCTTATCATGCTGCGATAATTCAGCTGAGCGCAAGCGTATTTTTAGTTTCTTTACTCAATTACAATCCTGTTTTCAGACAAACAAATCATTTATCTCCATCTTTCTTCATGTGAATCCCATAGCAAAAGCTAATCAGATTATGCTAAGTATTGAAGTGGCACAATCAAGCTAAATGTGGTGGAAAACGCGAGCAGAAGGAGCCAAACTGGTTTAAAATCGCAGACCACCGTTAGCACAAAGAGGGGCATTTCGTTCCGCTCCCGAGATGCTATCGTTTTGATAAATTGCACATGCCACCCGTCCTCTGAGACGAGAGGAAAGCGATTGTGATAATGAGCATCCTTGACTTGCTCCAATGAATTATGGGAGGAAGTGAAACTCGCCACTGATGACTGAGAGGATCAAAGAGAGGAGGGGAAACACTGATCTCAGCTGCTTTGATGCATTAGAGAGCTTGTGTTCATGCAGGTCTGGAGAAGCATCCTGAAGAGCTGCAATCATCATCTCAGGCTGCTGCTGATGGCATGGACTGGAGAGTTTAACTCGCTGTTGTGCAGTGTGAAGCTCACAAGTGTTCAGATCAACACATCTGTAGCCAGACTTTGGAGTAACAGCATACAATCTTAGTTCACAGTGTCACAACAATCACCATTAACCATTGAAAGTTGGTGTTTGTTGAAGACACAATGTAAACTAGCTTTTATCATCACTAAGAAGCACCAACTTAGACCTCTAACTGAGACCGTTTAATAGACGTACAACCAAATTATGATTTTTTTTGGCTGGGCAAATCTGGTGTATTGCAAGTTTGCTTGGCTAAATATATTTTATTGATTTTATTTATTAAACTAAGGCTATTAATTAAATTAATTAATAATAATAATGTAATTGTGTGCGTTTAATATTTTGAATTATATATATTTTGTATTGCAAGTTTGCTTGGCTTACTAAATAAATATCATCTTATTGATTTATTAATCCAAGGCTATTAATTAATTTAATTAAATAGTAATAATAATAATTATGTGTGTGTTAAAATGAGAACCTGACCACTTCAATTAATGAATATGAAACTTCCCCATTAAAATTAACAATTGTATGAAATATGCTTTATCTTTGTTGCTCCAAATATAGTACCTCCTTGGTGAGAAATTATGCTTGTAGGCCAAAGTCCATGCCATAAGAGCTTGTTTATGAAATTTTGCAAGCTTAACTGATATTTTTTCAATTGAATAATTGCACTTCAACAAAAATTCGAGGTCACCTGATTGCTTGAACAGATAGATGGGAAAGGAGTTCCAAATTCTGTCTTTTATTTTTTAAATATTGAATAAGCCAATTTATTTTAAATGCATTGTTTAAAGTATCATAACTCAATATCTCTAAACCACCATGATCTTTGGAATTGCATAAAAAAAAATTTCTCAGGTAATGCGGCTTGTTTTTCCATATAAAATTAATAAGCATTTTATCCAATTACTTGGTAACTTTAGAAGGAATATCCAATGATAAGGACGTATAAAGTGATCTGGAAATACCTTCATCTTTTGACAGAAGCACCCGCCCCTGAACTGACAAATCTCTTTGCAACCACATATTAAACCTCTTACTGGTTTTAGTAATATGGATTGAAATTTAAATCATTACGCAAATATTCATCTTTACATAGAACAACTCCCAGATATGTTACTTGGTTTTTAATTGGAATATTATGGAAATGAGTTAAAGAACATTTTTTGAGAGGAAACATTACTGATTTATTCATATTGATTCTTAGCCCTGATACTTCTGAAAATTATTTTATTCAGTTCACTGATTTAATGATTTTATACGAATCTTTCAAAAATAAGGTAGAATGGCACGATTTTCTGTTTCTATTTGGCGTGCTTATGATACGCACCTTCCAAACACCCTTAAACCTAAACATTGCGTATCATATGCACGCCAAAGTCAGTTTTTGCGTATAAATAGCACACCAAATAAAAACAGAAAATCCTGCCGTTGAAACGCACTTTCATGGGATCGGGTTACAAACTGAGTTCACTACCGCATCTTCTTGAGCAAATACACAATATTATGTCACAATGGCTGTCTTGACGAGTATCCAAATAAACACAGTCGGTTATGTCTTAAACATAAACAGTTAAGAAAATATTGGATGTGTGTCAGAATAACAGATCCATGCATTTCTTATATTAGGTTAATAATGTTAAACAACAAAAGAAAAATATGAGAATCACTCACTTAACTAAGTAACTCCTGTGACTTTAATAGGTATGTGTATGTTTACTTCATACAGTAATACAGTTTTCATAAGCACAGTAAAATACTGTTTATTTATTTTGTAATATTTATATTGTAAGTTTACTTAGCTTACTAAATAAATATCATCTTATTGATTTATTAATCCAAGGCTATTAATAAAATTAATTTATTTTTATATATATATATATATATATATATACAATTCTGTAATTCTGTATAACATTTAATATTGATTTGTTAAACCAAGCAGTAAATATTGCAATAATTAATATTTTTCACACACACACATATGTATGAGTTTAATTTACCTTGAAGTAAAATTATTAAAACTAATAAATAATAAAATTATAATAAAAAATAAGCCACATTAAAACACATTAAACATTAACGACACAACGTATTAAAAAAATACAAATTACAAAAAAGACAACAAATTAACTAAAACTTTAAAGTGACAATATTAAAAATAAAATATAATTCAAAATAGTAACAGAAACTATTTTAAATATATTTTAAAAAATGAAATATAATTCAAAATAGTAACAAAAACTGTAATAGTGTTTCAGTGATACTAAAGAAACACTGCTTGGGGAGAACCTGAAAGTTTCAGTTAAGGGTGATGAAATAGCTGACGTTGTTTTCCATCTCTGTCTTTAACCCATCTTTTAGTGAATTTTATTGGTTAATTGATGACCTGCACAACTCCTAATTGTACTGCTATCACAGTGACTTACAGTTTGCTGAATTAGCATCCATGAAGGCCATTCCTCAGAATGTTTGTTTGTGCTGCTGGCTGACCTTATTAGGCATCTGTTTTATGCACATACCTGTGTGAGATTCCCGCCGCAGTCAGCAGCCTTGCAGCTGGTCCAGGGACGGTGGAGTCGTCTGCTCGTGGCTGTTTTATAGGGTCATTCATCTATCACGCGCACGGCGCACAAATTTAGAAAGGGCATTGGAGAGTGTCAAATCAAAATATTACTTCTGAGCAAGATCTGCACGCAAAGAAAGACCAAGAATGAGAAGGAGAGAAACAATTCTAAATAAGAAGTTTCATTAGTGTGTCTGAATCAAATGTGTGATGTAACCCACTCGGCAGTCAGCCCCGTGTCTTTGACCGAAAGAGGCCAGGAAACGTATAACGCTGAGGTACATCAAACTTTCAAATCACATGGGGAAACAGAAGTGGGTGAGTTCCCATTTATATAGCTATGAGAGAAATGAACTCCCGCCAGCATATCCGAGTCATTTATAATCCATACAAGCTATAGGATCTGAGATAGTGTTTTACATAGAGTACAAAAAAAAAGCCCCATTTTTGTAGCTTAAATGAAGTGAATGAATGCAAATACAGTATTGCTTATGGAGAGAGGGGTAAAATGTGTCAGCGGTAAGTTGTGCCGCAGTTAATGTTCGTCATGTGACCATATATTTCGATAAAGAGCGCATCATAGCTGTCTGTGATTGAGAGATACAAATGTTATCTATCTATCTATCTATCTATCTATGATTAATTAATTATTTAATAATGTATCTATGTAAATATGACAAAGGGGCAGGGTTAATATTGTTAACTAAAACTAAAAAAAAAAGTTACTTTAAAATGAACATTAAAATAGAATACAAAAAAATTATTTCAGCTATTTTTACTTCAGCTAGTTTTTTTTCATTATGAACTTGTAGTACAACTAAAAATAAACAAATAAAAATGAATAACAAATTACTGTATGTAAACATTTTAAAAAGAATAAAAAATGACAAAAAACAGAAGAAGTGAAAAATATATTTAAAAAATCAGAATATTGATAAATTATATAATAGTATCTCACTGATAATGATATGTGAATGTTTTAAATGATTTAAGTTATTTGGCTACAGTTTACTGATTTTGTAAGAATGCTCTTAATATTACAAGATGCTAAAATTGTTTTATGGAATTCAGAAAACTTTTTCCTGGCTAAAATATGAAGAAAATAAATTATGTGCATCACAATAAGACTTTGTAAGTCTTGCATTATTACATTTAAAGTCATAAATTTAGTTTTTTTTTTTTATGGTAATTTTCATTTAGTTTAACTAAATGAAATAATAAAACTAAAAATAAACTGAAATAAAAAATGAATAACAAATTATGTAAACAAATTTAAAGAATAATAAAAATGACAAAAACAGAAGTACAGCCCCTCTAAAACTTAACAAATTCAGCAATTACTCTTTACTTAGATGACATGTTAGGGTTCTTTGGGGATATACTGTTCCAACAAGCCTGCTTGATCATTACCAAAGAAGAATGTCCAAATTATTCAGCAAAATAAGATTTTCTTATCTAAGTGATAAAATGTTGTGTTGCAAAAATGAGTACACCCCCCTGAAAGTTACTAAATAAAAAAAAAAAAAGTGTATAGGTTTAAGGCTATTTTTGATCAACAGGTAAGTATATTGAACCAAAACTTTTAAAGACAAGTAATTTCCTGACAATTAAAAGTGTTATATAGCCCACTGAATCATACTCAGACTTAATGCTGGCAGCAGTGGAACCATTTGGGAGAGAACTGCCAGGTGACTTATTTCTTAGCATAAAAGAGGACAATGGTACAAGAGGAATGCCAAATTATTGTTTTAAGTGTGAAAATATAGCAGAAGTAGCACCAACATTCAGAAACAATGGACTTGTGACAAGGCTCCTTAAATATTCAGGTCTTCACTTTGTTTTCATTTAGTGATGAATTTTTGCTAGAAAATGAGCAGGAGAAATAACATGCAAGTGTCTCAGAGCCGGCAAAAGTTATGAAAAGAGTGACATTTTATCTCACAGAGTATGACACAGCCTGCAGAAGTGACATGCATGGTTGTTGTCACCACTAGAATTACCTACTGTAGCCAAAGAAAAATAAACTCATTTAACCTCTTCCAAGACCCATATTTACAAAATAGAGTCTTCTGACAATCCATACTCTGGTCTTAAGAGACCAAGTCAATCATTTCGGATCCAAAAGCATCCAAAATGTTCTGTTGTTGCTAGAGGAGGAGTACAGTGAGAAGTGCTTGGTACCCACAGTGACGTTCAGTGGTAGTAAATCTCTTATATAGGGTTGAATGAGTGCTGAAGGTGTGAGGGAATTGTGCTTTATCAATGCTGTCATAAATTCACACACCACTGTGTGATGTAATACAAAAATTTGAAACAGAAGATGCTACCCTCCACTCATTCCCAGTATTATTGGGCTTTTTTTTTTCAACATGACAATGAAGATATTCATTCTCCTAAAGTGAAAATCCTTCAGTGGACATGTATTTCACTCAATCTTAATGCTCTTGAGCAGGTGTGGAGGATTCTGTAGAGACGAGCTGAGCAAAACTCTCCATTAAAGACCAGAGCATTTAAGGAGGTCGTCCTCCAGGAGTTAAACAGGACAGATGTGAAAATTTGTCATCAACTTGTACACTCAGTGCCAAGAAGGGCCAGAGCAGTATACTTAAAGTTCTGGAGGACATACTAAGTACTAGAATATTATGCATTTGCTGAATTAAAACTAGGGTGTACTCATTTCTGCAGTCCTTCATTTAAACAAAATTGGCTAATTTACTCATCTTACAGAAAATATTGGCATTATATTTTGTTATTTTTGTTAAGTATATGTTTAATACATATAGATTTTGCCATCTTCCCATGAATTATAGTAGTGATCATTAAGAAAATACATCTTATATTTATTCAGAGGGGGTGTACTCATTTATGCTGTGCACTGTGTGTCTGTGTGTGTGTCTGTGTGTGTGTATATATATATATATATATATATATATATATATACATATATACACACACACGCACACACACACACACACACACACAGGTGCATCTCAAAAAATTGGAATATCGTGAAATTTTTATTTTTTTGTTTTTGTAACATTTCAAAAAGTGAAACTTTCATGTAAGTTTCATTAAATGACTATCCCTACAATATAAATTGCGGTTATCTCTTGTTCTTTGAAACCATAATAATGGGGAACACTGCTGACTTGGCAATGGTCCAGAAGACAATCACTGACACCCTCCACAAAGAGGGTAAGTCACAGAAGGTCATTACTGAAAGGGGTGGCTGTTCACAGAGTGCTGTATCAAAGCATATTAAATGCAAAGTTGACTGGAAGGAAGAAAAAAAAGGTGCACAAGCAACAGGGATGACCGCAAGCTTGAATACTGTCAAGCAAAGCTGATTCAAACACTTGTGAGAGCTTCACAAGGAGTGGACTGAAGCTGGAGTCAGTGCATCAAGAGTCACCACGCTCAGACGTCTTCAGGAAAAGGGCTACCAAGCCACTTCTGAAACAGAAACAACGTCAGAAGCATCTTACCTGGGCTAAGGAGAAAATGAACTGGACTGTTGCTCAGTGGTCCAAAGTCCTCTTTTCAGATAAAAGTAAATTTTGCATTTCATTTGGAAATCATGGTCTGGAGGAAGACTGGAGAGGCACAGAATCCAAGCTGCTTGAAGTCCAGTGTGAAGTTTCCGAAGTCAGTGATTATTTGAGGTGCCGTGACGTCTGCTGGTGTTGGTCCATTGTGTTTTATCAAGTCCAAAGTCAATGCAGCCGTCTACCAGGAGGTTTTGGAGCACTTTATGCTTCCATCTGCTGACAAAATTATATGGAGATGCTGATTTCCTTTTCCAGCAGGACTTTAGCACCTGCCCACAGTGCCAAAACCACTTTCAAGTGGTTTACTGACCATGATATTACTGTGTTTGATTGGCCAGCCAATATGCCTTACCTGAACCCCATATGGAATCTATGGGATATTTTCAAGAGAAAGATGAGAAACAGTCGATCCAACCATACAGACGAGCTAGAAGAACAGCAGTACCTCAGCAGTGCCACAGGCTGATTGCATCATATGCCACACCTCACTGATGTAGATTGTGCTAAAGGAATGAGCTCAAGTATTGAGTGCATAAATGAACATACTTTAAAGAACTTGAACTTTTCTGTTTTGCAAATCCTTTTTTTGATTGATCTTAGGAAATATTCTAATTCTGATTTAAGTTATTTGGCTAAACTTGACTGTTTTTGTAAGAATGGTGTTAATATTACAAAATGCTAAAATTGTTTATGGAACTCAGAAAACACTTTCCTGGCTGAAATATGAAAAAATAAATTGTGCGTATCACAATAAGACTTTGTAAGTCTTACATTTAAAGTTGTAAATGTAGTTTTGTTTTTGTTTTTGTGAACTGTGGGGTTATTTTTTATTTTATTTTATTTTATTGCTTTGTACATTGTAGATGTTTTTCCCTTAAATTTAGGCAAAAACAAGCAACTTGACATATAATTATTAATATAATTATATACGTTTAGTTTTCTCTCTATCTCTTTATCTTGCCTAGAGGACAATCAAAGTAAATCGTGGCACAGTTTGCCCCACTCTTACATAAAAAGTACCATTCCTGTACCATAGCATTTAGATGGAACTATAAAAGAATGCTACTACCATCATATTGTATCCAAAATTAAATGACATTTATGGTAGTCATACAGTATCCTTGTATTCCCATCTAATACCATGGTACTACCACAGCACTTGTTGTAAAGGTGGTGTTAAATCTTAGAAGGAAAATGAAATTGCAGTTACATCAGTAAATTTGTACGAGTCCAGAAGTAATGCAGAAGTGCTATTGGTTATATGTTTATAGTGCTCTCTGTATTGCTCAACATTGTTTGGTTTTCTTTTTACCTCTACACCAAACCACAAAAACTAGTTTTAAAGATGTAACTGCACTGTATTTTATTTGCACAGCTGAAGGGGGTTCTGTGGGTGTTTGTTTGTAAGTCTGCGTGCATTTGTCATTTGTTCTGTGCGTCCTGAACTTGTGATTGAAAAACAGGCCACAACTGGCTGGAGCTACAAGCGGTCACTATGTGATGTCTCTGTGACATCACTCTCATTGTTTCCAAGGCAACACGGCCAGTTGTGACGCAGGTGATTCGATACTCTCTGCGGTCACATAAGCTAATGTTTACTCGCTGCAGAAGATGCTTTGAAATGTTGGATGCGTCGTCATCTCTGCCACACGCAGTGACAAACACGCTCACCAATGCAGCAGGTACAAGAGCGCTCAGATAGCATGCATTTTGCATTATAAACATACAAATGCACCAGATTCATAATAGACAGTGTTGTGCATGCAGAAATGAAGTCTTGCATCTGCTCAGCTACGTGCACTGTAAGAAGCCGCATCATAACTGACCCGTGCTCAAGGAGTCAACTGCATGTGTGCGCGCATGTCACTCTTCATCTGTGGGAATGTGATGATGGCTGCTCTTGGTTTTGTGCACTAGTGAGCACACCAGCAATTGTTATATAAATTAACTAATAATGGATCAGATCAGATATTCAAGGCAGTGTCTCTCAACTGGTCTGTTCTGAAGGTTGTAAAGAGCAAAAGTAATAAAATGCAAGTACTCTAGCCATATAACTGTGCATTAAGAAAAACTTATTTAAAGGAACAGTACAAAAATGAAAATTTGCTAAACCTCAGGCCATCCAAGATGCAGAGGAGTTTGTTACTGCATCAGGACAGATTTGGAGAAATTGAGCATTACATCACCTGCTCACCAACAGATCCATTGCTGTGAATGGGTGCCATCAGAATGAGAGTCCAACCAGCTGATAAAAACATCACGATAATCCACACGACACCAGGGAACCAAAAAGCTGCATGTTTGTAATAAATCCATCGTTAATACATTTTTAACTTCAAACCACTGCTTCCGGCTAAAATATGAGTCCATAATATTGCTTACTCCAGTGAAAAAGTCATCTAATCTGAATCAGGAGAGAAATATGCACTGTTTACAAGCTAAAACAGTTTTAAACAAATATATTGGTGGATTTTGATGTGAGAGGGCAACAGAGGACTTTTGCATTGGATGATGAGTTAAAATTAGAGCTGGTAATTTAACGCGTTAATTAGAATAATTAACTACGGTGAAATAACGCGTTAAAATTATTAACACATTTAACGCACTTGCCCAGCCCCAGACTTATGTGGGTCATCTGACATTTCATACAGTTGATTGATGACAAATATGGGGCAGGGCAACAACTCACTGCGTGATGGAGCCTAGAGAACGTAGTTAGAATGTCCCTAAAATTCAATTTCAATTCAAATGTAAATCGTATTTACATCATATAGGCCTATTTAAGCAATATCACACGATATTGCTAAGTGGCAATATCACACGAGTGCAAATGTGATACTGATCTTATACAACAGTTCAGTAAGTAAGAAGTTAATGTTATTTTAGACACAGTGTTGTCTGTTTTGCTCAATTTTGCCAAAGAAAATATAAAGACAAAGCAGAAATGTTCGTCTCCGAGCAACACACAGCTGCATTTCATTTCTTAATGCACGTTTTGAACGAATTGGGTGAACCATTTGGCATGTTGGATTTGAAGCGGCGCTGGACAGAGCGATTCAAAAGCATGCAGAGTCATCTGCCCTCTAATCGCTCTCACGGTAGTTTGATGTCACACACCGATCGATCTGATGATCCGCTTCAAGTCGAACAAGCCTAATGAGTCAATGGACCATTCATAAAGAACCATTTACTTCACTCCTGAATGAATCAGCCATTTGAACGAATCAAATGAATGAATAATTGACTCGATGACTTGCCCTGCGTTCCATTCGGAAGGGCTCATACCTATGCCCTAATCCCTTCAAAGGGTTTACCCTCTGGAGTGAGCGCTTCGAAGGGTTGAAGGGTGTAGGGGACCAAACAACTGTTTCTTGAAGTGCCCTTCTGCGTCATTATCCCGTGCCCATACGGAGGCGCCGTCATCATGCAAAGAATCTGTGGAAAGGATCATGGGGGCCTGAAGTGTCCATCAGTTGTACCCTTCGAAGGGTTGATTCCGAAAGGCCCTTTGAAGTGGCCAGTTTTGAGCACTTCGGTTTGAAACAACACTTCAATATGGCGGCCATGATTGTTTTCACTCCAAAGTGCCCTTCGGAGGGCGATATATCCCATTTGGAAAGTACCGTGAATCATTAAGACATTCACCACCACCAGCCCTCATGGTCCAAAGGAGTATATGTAATAAATTTTATCAAACAAAATATTTATTGCTGAAGCTACTCTTTGTAATGTCTGTTTGATGCTTTACACAACAATGACTTTAAATTATCTTTTGGGAGTCATTTCTCAGCCACATTTGATGTGCGATTAATTTGTGATTAATTAGATTAATCGCCACATCATGTAATTAATTAGACTAAAAATTTTAATCGCTTATCAGCTCTAGTTAAAATGCCTTAATGATAGTTTTTTTCTCTTACAAACACATCTTTTCGCTTCACAAGATGTTAATTGATGGACTGAAGTTGTGTGGATTACTTGTGGATTACTGTGAGGTTTTTATCAGCTGTTTGGACTCTCATTCTGACGGCACCCATTCACTGCAATGGATCCATTGGTGAGGTATTGCTAAATTTCTTCAAATATTGCAAACATGAGCCAGATTAATTTGAAATGAGAATAAAAATGGTGTGCCAACCATAAAGTATTTTGTAAGGTGAATTATTGGCTGCAGAAAGCATTAAAATATCAAATTTGTATTTTGTATGCTAGGTAATGTCAGTACTGTTTTGGTTGATTTGACTTGAATTTGATCATTTAAATTTCTATAACCTGGGCCTAAACCGAAAGCAGTTGGGAACCACTGATTTCAGACTTCAAATTCATTTGTATATAAGCTATTAAAAGTGGTTGTCATCTCTAATGTAATCCTGATTGAATCCAAAGCAGATGAGAACTATAGTGGACCTGTTTGGTATTGTTCGGATATTGCTTGGATTTTGCCCTATATTTCCCCTTTTTATATTTTAGATATTTAATTATATATTTCTATATAATTTTGTGTCCATTATGTGCCAGTATATGTGTGTGTGTGTGTCTGAGATCTGATCAGATTTATGACTCTCGCCGTCTCTCCCAGTGAGAACTGTTAAAATATTCCCATGGAATGCATAATGAACTCATTTTATTTATAGAGCCGTGGCGGCAAGAATGCACAGAGGGCCAGAAATAGACATTGTGTATGTATGTATTAATGTGGTGCTTGATGATTTATTTGTTAAGAATATATCAGCATCATATTTCATTCTGCTTATCAGAACATCACCTACTACAGTGCTATTTATGTATCTGTGCTGTACCTTACAGTTAGCTTCCGGAATATGAAACATATCCTATGCATATATTAACATCAGTTACTTTTTATATGTTTTGTGACCCTGATGTCATAATTGGTGAAGCTGCAAAGGTAGCAAGCAGTGGATTCAGGCTTGAGTCATCACATGTAATATTTAAACAATATTTTAATGTTTAAATATAGTACACTACTGTGCTAAAGTTTGGAATCACTAAGGTTTTTTTTAAAGAATTAATATTTATTTATTAGTATTTAATATTCTGTTCAACAAGGATTAATACAATTAATCAAAAGTGACAGAAAAGGAGAGCAATAACAGTTTTAAATATTGATAATGATAAGAAATGTTTCAGCGAATCAGCATACTAGAATGATTTCTGAGGGATCATGTGACGCTGAAGACTAGAGTAATGATGCTGAAAATTCAGCTTTGCATCACAGGAATAAATCACATTTTAATATATATATATTGAAATAGAGAACAGTTCTTTTGAATTGTAATAATATTTCACATTTTTAAAGGTTTTACTCTATTATTGTTATAATAAATGCATCCTAGATGAGCAAAAACTCATACATCTTGTACATTTAAAGTAATGCAGTTGTAATTTTTTCATTATTTACTATGGATTTACATCGATATTCTGCTGTTGTGTAAATGTTTCCACTACTAGTGTTTCCTTGTTCTGCAATGCATGCCTTGTTGCTTTGATTTGACCATCTCACAGCATGAAAAATCAAAGTCTGTGGCAGTTAACACTGAAGTACCTCTCCTGTCCAGTAGGGGCCAGTGTGTTGATTGAGATTGAGCTGCGGTTCTCAGTGTTTCTTCCCAGCACAAGGCCACGGCCTGTTCGCACAGCCCCCTCTCTCGCTCTCATTGGCTAGGCAGGTTCTGGTTCACCTAATCCCCGCTGGATCTGCTGTACCCAGAGAATGAAAAGATAGGGATTAGGTAACATGAAGCAGGTGATGTTAAAAAGCTTTGCGAGCAAGAAATGAAAGGAATAGGAGGTATATTCAGCTTGCCTGGCCGCTAGGATAATTACAGTAGTGATTGACAGCTGCACTGACCTCTCCCGGCTCTGTGTCTCCATTTGTCGTTCTTTCTGATGTTGACAAATGACTCTTCCATCTCCTGTTCCCTCATGACAGCTGTCAGCAGCCCCATGTGGGCTTTTACCTCATTTGTTCTGCATTGAGTTTACATGTACACCTGCTTACTTGAGTTTCAAAGCAAAGCGATGAACAATAATCTTGATTGTATTGTCAGTTATGGTGTTTGGATGTGATGGTTTCTTAAGAACGTAAGTGTGACCTTTTTTTCCTATAACAATTTCTAGTCCCCCAGGTTAGAGGTTTCAAGTTTGTTTTATTTAACCTTCATGTGAATTTAACTAAAATGATATTTATAATTAATATTTAAAATAATATCTTAATTATGGAAAATATATATTATATTGTATTAAATGAACTACACTATATCAAGTAACATTAATGTGAATTTATATAAAATTATATTTATAATATTTAAAGCAATATCTTAATTATGGAAAAGTATATATTATATTGTATTAAATGAACTATACTATATCAAATAACATTCATGTGAATTTATATAAAATTATTTATTTTAATTATAATGAATATTTAAAACAATATCTTGATTTAAAAAAAATGACAGTATATTTTAAAAATGAAAAATTAAAGTATATTTGAAGATATACTGAAAATGTTATTATTATCACTGCCATTATCACATTTTTATGTTACTTAGAATATAATAGTAAAAATAAAATATATCTAAATAGAATATAATCTAAATATTCACATGGATGTTATGTTAATTTGTTATATCATAATTTAAATAAATTATTAAACTCTATTATTATGCAGCCATGTGAAATGTTATGTAAATTATTATTATTATTATTATTATTATTATCATCCTTCTTATATACAGATATATTTGTAATTTTTTTAATATATTTAAAAAATATATCAAAAGTTTGGCAATTATTAATTACAGTATATTTTGTATTTTATTATTATTATTATTATTATTACCATTCTTTCAGTATTAATTTAATAATAATAATAATGTATTATGAAATGTTATTCTATTACAGCCATGTCAGTTTTATTTTATTTTATAATTTTATTTTATACAATTGACCAAATAGTGATTATAGTCTCATTCAAATCCAAGTGATCATGCCGGTGCCTCCTTTGACTCCAGAAGGTTATTGTTGTCTTAATATGGGTAAAATTTGTAGATGGAGCATATCAGACTATGGAAAAATTGACAATCTGTTGAAGATTCCCAGTGAATTTTCTGGTCAAATTGACTCTAGTATCTAGATTAGTTTAGTGGATATTTATCCAGTAACTCCTTGTTTGTATTTCCTGAATTCCATTTGACCAGGTTTTTGGTCCAAGTATAATGCAAACAGAAATGCTCAATCAAAACTAAACAGACTGTGTGTTCAGAAATGAGTATCTTCATGAAATTGATTAACCGGACATCATTAGCCTGTAGCCTGAGCTGTTTTTACTTATGTTCCACCCTCTGCTCTGATCTTTTGTGATTAAGTCAGTTTTTCATGAGTTCCCAGTAGGGGAAGGTTGTAAAGATTGTTTTATTTGGGTTTCCTGAATCTCTGATGTGATACTTTTAGACTAATTAATTCCCAAAGCCGTTGCATGCCTGAATTTCCCAGTGGAGCACAGCAGAAAGTTTTAGATCGCTAAAAATATTTGCAACATTAAGAGGAACAACATAACAGCTTTAATCATCCTCCTCTGATATTCTGATAAGACTGCAATTTACAATACATAATGTAAATTCACCCTTTTTGTATATTATACAATTATATAAAATGTTTTACTTTATATTAAATAAAGTTTACTTTAATATAGAATAATAATTTAAAACTTTTTTTTAAACTCTGAATTGTCGGTGTTCATGCCACTTCCTGTGATGTCATAAGAATTCCTTCAGAGTTTCCTGTCATAAGCTTCATGAGTGTGACCTCAGCAAACAAATCACACAGCTGTGTTTAAAGGTGCAGTCGCAGGCTGTATTTCCAGCGCTAGTTCAATTTGCATGTCTTTGACCCACAGCATTGTTTTCTGTTTGAGCTACCAGCCACTGAATTGAGTTCTGAAAGGTCACTGAATTCCAGTGTCGTGTTCGTGTGAGAGCGAGCGTGAGGTCTGAGTGTGTGTCTGTTATCTGGAGTTGTTATTGGCGTGTATATAGGCGTGCAGCTCATGCATTGAGGCCGCAAGTCTTGCTGTTTTAAAGGTGAACTTGATTTCTCTCCTGCTGGGTCTCAATAAAAGAGGAAAAGAGAGCTACAGAGAGTGAGAGAGATATTAAAATGGGTTCTCCCATTCCCAGTACTCTCTATCTCTCTCTCTCTCTCTCTGTCACCTTAAAACTATAGCAACAAACTCACATAGCCAAGTTTTTGTACTTCATTGTCAAGTCTGGTACAAATTGCAGCCTAATGGCCAAAAACATCCTATATAAGAGGCAAAAGTCTGTCTACTGACATGTAAAATGACCATTTCGCTTTGTTTTTAGGTGCAATTTATCTGAAATTAGTTGTCACGATTATTAATAGCAGTAAATTTATAGACGAATTTTGTGAAGCTCAGAATTTAATGTTTATATTTCTATCCAATTTATTATGTTTAATTCACAAAAAATAAATATTAATGTATGCTGATATATATCAAATTTTATTGTAAGAATAAGAACTCATTAATTTTACAATATAAGTAAAAATGTAATTTATATTAATCTAATATTATGCTTACTGGCTGCATTTGTTGAGTTTACAATGGAGATATGTGTGCGCATACTGTGTGTGTGTGTATATATATATATATATATATATATATATATATATATATATAAGAATGATTTTATATAAACATGACATTAAAACCTATATTAAATATAATATGTATGTAATATGTGCTATATGTTATATATACATATGTAATGTTTTTCATTTATATTATAATATAAATTAAAATGTAACATTCATTTTCATCTAATATTATGCTCACTGACTGTCATTGTTGAGTTTACAGTGAAGATATATAGGCTAAAAAAAGATAAATATTAATAAAAATAATTAAATGTTAATGTATTATATGTGTGTGTGTGTGTGTGTGTGTGTACACACATGCTCATTGATTGTAATTACTGAATTTAAAATATACATAAATATATAGAAATAAACTAGTTCAATTTTTGTGTAAATAATTTTAGATCTTTATTTTTTGTACAGGTTTTTAAATTATTATTTCCCCATACATGGTCTGTGTTTATTCCATATTTGAAATATGAATGTATTCTTATATACCTACAATTATTTTTATAATAATTTACAGATATTGAAAAATCCTATGTTTTTATCACTCAGACAAAACACTATCTTTTAAAGATTTGATTTGTTGACAATGTGACAAACTTTGCTAAAACCCATAATTAGGCCTAGTGTTTGCTGCATCAATCTAGTACCTTAAATAATGTAAATGTGACTTTGTTTCTAGATAAAACCCCATGTGTATTTACTCCTTAATGTTACAAAACACCAACCAATGAGATTTCAATGTGATTTCTGGTGAGTTTTGTGCAGTTTATGCATCAGTCTGTGAGTGCTGCCATATGAGGTTAAACAACCCTGAAAGCTGCTCTGCGGTGGTTCTGGAGTTTGATCCTGTGCTAAAGTTCCATCCATCATCATACGGCACACTGCACAGTCATCGACAGAGTATGAGTTGTGAGGATTTGTTGTCTAGGACTTTCTGGAGTGTGACGGTGCTGTCGGTACCGGGGTGACAGACTTCTGATCCCTGTGGGTCTGATCCAGGACCGATGATGATCGTCGCGTTACGCCTTCGCTCTGACCAACTGGTAATTGGACACATCAATCCTGCTCCAACGCATGAGTGTTCCTGTCTTTGAGTCTGGTCCATCTGATATACAGCTTCCTGAGGAGACAAGTGAAAAAAATCACATTCAGAATGGATTTATAGGTAAAGCACTGCATGGGTTTATAACGGTAAACAATCTATAGAGAACATACATGATTTCAACATATTTTATTTGACCATCACGTTTCTGAAAGTACACACTGAAGCTGTCTACATGGCGAAACTAATCTCTTACTTACATCGTATCTGCAGTTGTTGTTTATGATAACACAATTCACAATTAAAGGCCAGTTCACACCAAAGACAATAACTATAAAGATAACGATATTAGCGTCCACACCAGCGAACGATATCGTCTGTTTATTCTAAAGGTTCACACCAAAGACAATAACTATAAAGATAATTATAAAGATATAGTTCTAAAAATCGTTTTTAATATTAAAGAATATCAGAGTCCGTACCACAGCTATAACGATAAAGGCACAGAGAAACGATATCGTTGGAATCACTTTTAGAATGATTTTTTTCCAGTTGATGAAGGATAAAAACATTGACAGCCAATCAAAATCGATCCTGCTATAACGAGCTCGAGAATTTAAAGAGGTAGATGAGCATGTGCTTAGAATAAACATGATATGGCTTGCTGGTGTGGACGCTAATATTGTTATCTTTATAGTTATCGTTCTGTACGGATAACTGTAAGGATAATGATAAAGATATAGCTCTAAAAATCGTTCTCAATATTAATGCATAGCAGCGTGCACACCACAGCTATAACAATAAAGGCACATGGAAACAATATGGTTGGAGTCACTTTCAGAACAATTTTTTTTCTAGCTGATGAACTATTAAAAAGTTGACACCCAATCAGAGTCAATCCTGCTATAACAAGCTTGAGAATTTAAAGTGGCAGACAAGTGTGCACTTAGAATAAATAGATAATATCGTCCGCTGGTGTGGACGCTAATATAGTCAACGGTGTTTGCAGCGCTGACTAATCTAATGGCCATTGATAGGTCATTGCGTTTATAAGCTCACCAGAAACAAGCATGATTGGTTGCAATTCTCAGCGGTGCAAAAGAAATCTGATCCAAGGTAAGCGGATGTAAATGTAATGCTGCGAATCAACGCGTTTCATTAATTTTAACATTTTATTTTAATCGCGACAGCTCTAATATATTTAGTTTAGTTGTGCAGGGGCATTTTCTGCCCCATTATTTTGAATTTGTGGGGCATTTTGTTCATTTTTGGTGTCATTTTTGCCACAAGCGCCTGTTAATTTTCGACCCTGATTTTAAGCAATATTTTTAACTTACCTGTAACCCACCCCCCCTTGCTTTCCCCCATTTTTGAACATTTGGTTACATTGAAAGATTTTCATTTATTATACTTTCATTCAGAAGATTCATTTAACTGACCAAAAGTGATGAGATTTATAATGTTACAAAAAGATAAAATTTCAAATAAATTTAATCAAAGAATCTAAAATATTTAGGTAGTTTTAAGTAGGTTTTTAAAGAAATATTAACCAGCACAAGTTTTTTTTAACATTGATAATAATAAGAAATGTTTATTGAGCAGCAAATCAGCATTTATGAATGATTTCTGGGTCTTTTTTTTTTTTTTTAAATTGCTGTTGTTTTTTTTTTTTTTTTTACTGCATTGTTTTATCAAATAAATTCAGCTTTGATGAGCAAAAGAAACTTCTTTCAAAAACTTTAAAACATTTTACCGACCCCAAAGTTTGTTTAGTCTCTTCTAAGCACACAATCTTCTACCTTTGTCTTTTTTTGCAATGTTTTTGCTTTAAATCAAATATTATAATGTGATTTATCACAACGCTAGTTGGTTTGGTTCACGGCTGTCATGACCTATGACCTTTCACCTCAATCTCTGACCTCAGACCTTCTGTTTGTTCCTAAGTAATTCAAGATTCACCCACAACCCTTAGCTTTCTCTTGATCAAAGTTTGTTAAAGTAAAATTGCTTCTCGATTGCAGTCAGCACTTTCCACAGTTCGGTCTTCTGTCATTGTAGCTGCAGACTGATTGGAAAGGCTTTGAATATTTCTCTCTCAGCATGATGAAATTACCAGGGATGGAGGACGCAGCGCTAACGGTCTCCTCCGTGAGATATTTCCTTTTTTGATGTGCGTTGTGCCGAGGCAGGTCTCTGCTGCATATGCTTCATCCCAAATTGTTTTTCAGTGTCGGTTCTTAAGTGGTGCGAGGCAGATTCCTACAGCTGCTGTTTCTTGCTTACTGTTAAGTGGGAGGGTTGAGATTGCGCTCTAATTCCTTCACCGTCGAGTTTTATTTGAATATCTGCCATGAAAGCTTTATTGATTTCTTTATTTTCCTCTCACACATTTTGTCTTTGTTGTTCTGTGTGGTAGTGGTTTTTCCTCCACACATCCCCAGCCATTTGTCTCTCTCTCTCTCTCTCTCTGCATATTTAAAAGTATATTGGAGGAACTCTGTAGTTCTTGTGCTTTATCAAATCCATCTGCTCAAAAAGTATTCTGAGTCAGCGTTATATGAGACTGTAAGTGTCCTCTTATTTATATAAGTGTGTGTGGAGGTGTAGACGTTGTGTATGAGAGGGAAAACACATTGATTGAAGGAAAGAACAG
>JAFVLL020036833.1:0-12500 GCA_021397915.2 Tor tambroides | reverse complement strand
ATAGGTAAGTGGGTTGACCCGGAAGACTTTTGCTGTGTTTTTCTGCCTCGGGAGATAGGAAGTTTTCTTTACTCTTGTGTAAGTTGCAGTTTAAATTAGTTAGCTCACCAGTCCTTATTTATGATTTATGTTTAAATACATTTCTTGTTGTTTTCTATTGTTGGTCATGTTATTTTACCTGTATAATAAAACTTCAAAACTTCTTGCCCTGGCCACTGTGGTATTTGTTGTTAGAATTGCTTTCTTATGTTGGTCCCTAAACAGGGTCGTAACACTTACAAATTCTTAAACTTTCGCCCTTTTGCACAAATGTTTATACTTTTGCCATTTCGTTCAAATATTTTTGCTTTCGCCATTTCATACAAATTCTTACGCTTTTGCTATTTCATACAAATTCTTACGCTTTTGCTATTTCATACAAATTCTTATGCTTTCGCCATTTCGCACAAATGTTTACACTCTTGCCATTTCGCACAAATGTTTACACTTCTGCCATTTCGTACAAATTCTTATGCATTTGCCATTTCGTACAAATTCTTACGCTTATGCCATTTCTCACTAATGTTTACACTCTTGCTGTTTCGCACAAGTGTTTACACTTTTGCCATTTCGTACAAATTCTTAGGCATTCACCATTTCGTACAAATTCTTACACTTTCACCGTTTCGCACAAATGTTTACACTTTTGCCATTTCGTACAAATTCTTACACTTTCGCCATCTAAATTCATTACATTTAATCTTGTCATCTTGTGCAAATTTGTTTGGTCTCTCGCCATTTCATACAAATTCTTTAGATCTCATCATCTTGTACAAATTCTTATTATTTTTTTATCTGATTTATCAAAGTTATTTTTGCAACTAACAGGAGGCTAGAAACCACAATGTTTCTGTTTCCGTATCTTCATGTTTGTTATTTTTAGGTTACATTTTCATTTTGAAAAGACAAAGCTGAACAATGAGTCTTTTGTGTTCAAATTTGGATGTTTGAGTTTAAATAATTCAGTCGACTGAACTGGGCTGCTTTAGACTTCAGTATGGTGAGCCAGCTCACAATATTGGAAATCATTGAGCGGTTTATTGGGGAATTACCTTAAGTTATCTTATAAGAAGGGCTCACAGCCTTTTGCCAGAGGTCGTGTAAGCATCTAAACAGTGGGAGGGTGGTGATTTACGAACTTAAACACAAACTCCCATTTGTTATCTGACTTAGATTTGTAACCAACTCAGCAAAGCCGAGAGAATACCTTGCTGAGCAAGTCGAACAGCATGGCTATAAATACAATAGAAAATGACTCATCCCATCCATCCCAGAGGGAAAACGTAAACTGGAACACCCAAGTGACAAACTACCAGACTCAGTGCCGGCATGAATCTCCAGTCTCCACTTTCGCTTTCACTCTCCTTGTTTCTTTGCTTGTGGTTATTATCAGTGCATTGATTTGTTTTTGTTATGAAAAATGTTTGTCAGCTGCAAATCTGTGCTCTTTGGAATCAGAGTCTTTGATAAATGTAATGTTTTGTGTGGAGAAGTGTAATGTCTGAGTTGTTTAGAGGTGACTGGTAAATGGAGGCTCATACTGTGTGAGATCTCACAGATCCTGCAGATGTTTATATGTCTCACCCTGCCTTCACATGAAAATAATTAAACCATAATAAGTTTTGATTTTATTTAAATGTTTATTATTATTACTATTATTATTAACATTTTAATTACATTTTAAGTTGTTTTGTCTTTTAATTTAATTTAAATGTATTATTTTTTTTATTTTCATATAGTTATAATATAATTTTATTAAAATTGACTTTTTCTTTTCTCTTTTTAAACTGTATTTAGAATTTTGCACTTCATTCCATTGTGTTTTATGGTTAACGGAAATGTCTAAATTTATGATGATTGAGTTATTTCTTAACACAGTAAAGTGTTGTTTAACGTAGTTTGTGTTATTATTATAATTTATTTCTATTCAAGTTTTATGTTATTTTTCATTTACAGTTCATTATAGTTTTTACAGTAAGTTGTTGTTTCTCATTTGGTTTCCTTTTTTATTATTTTTAAAATAAGCATTTTACAGTTATTGTTTAACTTAAAGTATTATGATATTATTAGTAGTAGTAGTAGTAGTAGTAGTAGTAGTATTATGCACTTAAGTTAATTTTTAGGTTATTGTTTATTTGATTTTGTTTAATTTAAGAAATTGTTTGCTTTAAATTATTGCACTTAAGTTCATTTTTCAGAAAGTACAGAATATTTTTTCATTCATTTTTATAATATATTTAATGGCTTTATATCTAATGTAGAGAATGTTAAATAATGCAATAGTACAAATAAAATTAAATCTGACTGAAATAAATTAGGCCTTTTTTGGCTAAAGTTCTTCCATCTCTGTTTTCCATTTATTTATTTGTAAAGAGACAAAGCCAAGTACTGCAGTTTTGACTGAAATGTCCCAATCGACTCTTTCTCTCACAGTTTATTTGGGGAACCTCAGCTGACTCAGCCATTTAACCAGCTGCTATATCAAACCACACAGGAGTATGATGACGTTGGTGGTCGCCAGAGGACTTTGAGACATCCGACAAACACGGGTCATTTCCTTCGAACATTACTCATTTCTGTTCCCTGAGAATGTCATGACAGGAAAGCAATTGAGATGGTGGGGAAAAAGAAAAGCACTGCATCTCTTTCTCAGGTCTGGCTTTGAATACATTAGTGCAATGAGAAGTGATGAATTCATGCATTAGTCAGAAAAGTGTCCGTGTTGTCCTGGACCTAGCTCTCATCTCTAATGGCTTATCTGACCAGGCAGCTGCCTGCTCACAACTATTTGAACAATGAACCTCCTGCAAGGGCAGCATAAATCAGCACAGCGTTGCATGAATACATGCATGCAAACAAACCTGCGAGCACCTGCAGGTTTACTGTGGAGGGCTGAGCTCGGACTTGATCAGAGGGGTTTTGAACGTGCTTTGACTGGTAATGAACGCTCAGGGCTTTGCTGACCAGCGCAGGACACTCTTCCACACTGTAATGGTGCTTTGTTGGGTGTGTTAGCGGTGCTGGGTAGTAACTGATTACAGTACATGTAATCTGGATTACGTAATCAGATTCCAAAAATTAAGTACTTTACATTAAGTTTACATTTAAAAATGCAGATTACAGTTACTTTTTATGGATTACATGGTTACATATTATTCACAAAATGACAGTAAATTATTCAGAATTCACTGATTCACACCAGTTCTTTTTTTTTCTTATACATTTTTCTTTCGAAATAACCTACCACTTAGACTAATAATGATGCAAGTTACTAAACACTGCCAATGCGTAGCTGTGAAAAACTATGTCTTCATCATATCCAGTGACTAATATACTCCATTAATATTAATATTGGAAGTCTGGACAAAAATATTTCAAACTTGGAAGACTTTGGCCATATATTATCATGTTTTCATGTTTGTTCATGTAATGTAGGAATTCACAAGCTTTTTTGGTGAGCCAAACCCCTTTGACCTAAAATATTTACTTGACATTTTTATGATTTCATTACAGTTTCATTACAGTTTTTCATGAACCCCAGTTTGTGAAACCC
Organism: Tor tambroides; assembly: GCA_021397915.2. NCBI lineage: Eukaryota > Metazoa > Chordata > Actinopteri > Cypriniformes > Cyprinidae > Tor > Tor tambroides. The sequence goes on along the minus strand of JAFVLL020036833.1, from coordinate 8,908 downwards.
TAATGTAAGGTGATATTGATAACAAAGACTGAAATATGTTTTCTTTCTTTTTGTTTTGTTGTTTTTTCATTATTATGGTACACAATAATTCCATTCAAGTCTATGTGATAAATGAGTAATCTAAAAAGTTCTAAAACTAATGAAAAATAGTTATTGCCTAATACAGTATGTGTAATCCAGATTATGTTACTAACTACATGTAATTTGTAATCGGTAACATACTACAATTTCTAATCAGATTCCAAAAATTAAGTACTTGTAATTAGATTACGTTTAAAAAAGCAGATTACAGTTACTTTTTATGGATTACATGATTACATATTATTCACAAAATAACAGTAAATTATTCAGAATTTATGGATTCACACCAGATTTTTTTCTTATATTTTTTTACTTTTGAAATAACCTACCATTTATATACATTCGACTAATAACTATGCAAGTTAGTAAACACTGCCGATGCATAGCTGTGAAAAATTCATGATATTGATAACAGGTAATGCATGTCATGATATTGATAAAAGAATGAAATGTTTTCTTTCTCTTTGTTTTTTTTAATTATAACTATTATTATGGTACACAGTAATTCCATTCAAGTCTATGTGATAGATGAGTAATCTAAAAAGTAATCTAAAAGTAATCAAAAAGAAGTCAGACTGCATTACCTAAATATACATTACCTAATATAAGTAGTCAGAAGACTACATTATCTAATACCTAATCCAGATTACATTACAAAATACAATTTTCATCATGTAATTTGTAATCAGTAACAGAATTTGTACAGTGAGTAATCTATCTAGCACTGTTTGTTAGCATACATGATTTTATGATATTACAAAAGCGGCTGTAGATGTTTTCTCCTTAAAGAAGAGTTCATTTCTTTTAACTTTCAGCCCTATGAGTACCATGTTTGCTGGGGGTTTTTTCAGCTGGGCTCTCATAAACTATTATGGATCACTATGAGGTGCCGTAACTGAACCCAAGAGCCCAAAACGATTGACCCAGATTGGCTCTACTGAAGCGTACAGGTTGACACAAACCATTTGGAGACAAATGAAAGACAACTGCATTGGGAAATAGATACAATTTAGGGGAAATATGGAAAAAGATACTTTTCTGTGAGTTTGGAAATTTCTTTGACTTCATGTGATTAGTTAGAATTGTTTAGTGCAAGCAAGCACTGTTGGTCAGAATTAAGGGGCATTTGTACGGACAGCGATTTGCAACAACCAAAAGTCAATTTTCAAGTTTTCAGCAGAGTAGCAACTGTTAGCAAGGTGACAAGTTATACACAGTTTAACTTTATGGAAATGAGCAATAACACCAACAGCACCAAGACTCTGTGACCTCAAGCAATTTAATCGATGTCAGTGTGAACACACCTTTTCTCCTAACATCTGTTTTAGTACAGGATGTAGAACACACATAATGAGTTCAGGGTTACCAAGATGGGCCACAGTAATTGTTTTCCAATCTTCTGAGTAAATGAAATGGTTGTGGATTATGCAGTGCACATTAATTTCCATAATTAACAGTGTTTATTTGTTCAACATTGTTTGGCGTTGTAAAAAGCATTGCATTAAGGGAGAAGTAGAAATTTTGGTGATTTATTTTCAGTTCTTCATCATCTACTGTAGACAGCATATTCAACAGTTTACTGTATGTGAAATAAAAAAAATTCAGCTGTTAATTTAAAAACTATGTGTTTTAACCCAACACAAACTCACGGCAGTTTGTGACTATTTTACATTTTGGTGAATATGGGCCAGATTTACTAACAGCTTGCCCCAGTACAAACCATCTTTTGGCATTAAAATAGTACTGTCAGGATTTACTAAAGACGCACAGTGAAGAATAAGCACTGAAAAGGCATGGACACAGTTATTTTTGCACCTAACCGTACTGAATATGCATTTGTAGGAGTTTCTCTTTCAGACGCAAAATTTATGGGAGGAAAGTATTAAAGGGGCGGTTGATTGCGATTTCACATTTTTAACGTTTAGTTAGCGTGTAATGTTGCTGTTTGAGCATAAACAATAACTGCAAAGTTGCGGCGCTGAAAGTTCAATGCAAACGGAGATATCGTCTTTTAAAATTCTGGCAGTTTAATGCCTACAAAAACGGCTCGTACGGACTACAAGGAGTTACTTCCCAGGTCTGTGACATCACAAACCCAGATAAACCCTGCTCCAGGGAACACACAACAAAGGGGGTGGGGCCATCCTGCACTGCTAGGGGTGCTAGGGGTTCTAACGATTGCGCTGCTCTTGGTAGATCGCTCTGGTCATTATGGAAATGATCTGGCTGCGTTTGTGTTCATTAATGTGCGCATTGTCAGTAAATCACAGAATTTTTTTTAAATCTGGCCCTTGGTCACTAAAGGCCTGTTCACAGTAATAACAATAACTATAGTGATAACTATATTAGCATCACCAACACATGATTATAACTTTAAATACTCAAGTTCTCTAAAGCAGGATGTATTCTGATTGGCTGTCAATGTTTTTATTCTTTTCAATTTAGAATGATTTTTTTAGAACTGCATAGTGTTTTTACATTTTTAAAACTAATACTTGGTGTGAATGGGACTTCATTTGTCAGTGACAGTTCTGATTGGGGTGGATTTTGCTTGCCCCCCCGCAACCCCCCCCCCCCCCCCCCCAAAAAAAATCCTGTTTTTATTTTCAATGTAAACTACAAACTTGAGAAAAAGTTGTATTTTACTCTGATTTTTTTTTTGTTTGTTTTGTTTTATTTTAATCATTCATACATTTTGCAAAAAAAAAAAATTATCATTAAGTAACAGGAACAGTTTCTTTCCTTTGTGATTTAATCATGCATCATAGGGTTAGGGTTAATCATAATTAGGAGTCACGAAACGGCTTAAAATGACGCGTAAACATTACCACTCACTTACATGATTAATATCTCCAGCGTTGCACAAGCCAGCGCAGAGCATCCTGGCAATTATGCAAGGTATCATATTGCCTCAGAGCGATGTCTGCCATTGGCTGATTAAAATGTCAGATTTTCAGTCATTCCTTAAAAAGGATTTGATCATGATGTAATAGTGCTCTGCGAGAGAGCGAGAGAAAGCAATTTAATAAACACTTCATGTGAATTTGCCGCGTTCCAGCACAGTCGCGAGGTCGGCAGGCAGCACCAGCTGCAAAAGACAGTACAGGCTAATTTACAGGCTTAAAGCTCGGGTAATCTTTTTAATCTTTATCGAATGCATTTATTCACCCCCCACCTCGCAGTTTTTTATTATTATTCTAGTCTGTGTAAACGTTAGCCTTTAATCCTTGTCTAAACAAGAGCCAGACTCAACGGCTTCCAGCTCAATCCTCTACCGAGCTAAACTGTACTCAAACCACTACAGATCATCACAGTGACGGAAGAGTGCCACCATTACGCAATGCTCTTAGGTCACTAAAAACAAAACTCCTAAACCTTTAGCTCATGTTGAATAACATAGTGCAAATTCAGTCACGACAAAGATTATAGAATATAGTGCCGTTATAACTGTTATTCTAGAACATTAAAGGTGCTTTTGGGTAGTTTGGGTGTCTTGCAGGTCATTATGACAGCTGTCTTGAACTGAAACACGAAAGTTTAAGATGATTTTACCAATGGCTTTGAAAAAATATGTTGTTCACAGTCAGCCATGATTAATTTAATTTATTCCCTGAGCACAAGTGTCCAATAATTGAAGCTGTATTCAACTGGTCATGTGATTTCAACAAGGAGCAGTAAAAAGATTGATTTATTTAGGTAAATATTTATTTGTTTGTTTATTTATTTACTTATTCAAATACACAGTAAATTGTTTATTTACTTTATTTGCTTATTTATGCATTATTTATTTATTTATTTACTTATTTGTTTTTACTTATTATTTACTTAAAAATGTAATGAAAATAAGCAAATAAATATTTATTAATTAATTTTCCTTACTTCTCAAGTAAACATTCATGTAATTATTTATTTATTTAAATAGGTTTATTTATTTACTTTCTTATTTAAATACATAATTATTTGTTTATTTACTTTATTTGCTTATTTTTACTTATGTATTCATTTATTTACTTTTTGTTTGTTTACTTTGTTACTTTCTTTTCTTTTCTTTTCTTTTTTATTTACTTTTTATTTAAATAATTATTTGTTCTTTTATTTACCTATTTAAAATAAAAAATGTAATGAAAATATGTAAATAAATATTTGTTCATTATTATCCTAATTTTTTAAGTACTTACTTTCTTTAAGTAAACATTTATTTAGTTATTTATTTATCTATTTATCTACACTGTAAAAAATTTCACTGTTAAATTACAGTAAACTACTGGCAGCTACAATCACCAGTATAAAGCTGTTATTTTACAGTGTACCTGCTGTAATCTGCAACAACAGTTTATTACTGTAAAAAATATTACAATACCTTGCCGTAGAAAATAAGTTTTACAGTGTAATACTGTCATTACACTGTTATTTTAGTATTCCAGTTGTAATTTCATTAGCTCTTTATTACTGTAAAATGTATTAAAGTATTGTAGAATGTGATCTTTCTATTGTAACACTGCTAGAAGCTAATGATTTAAAATGTACATTCTAAAATTAAATATAACTTAAAATTCTTGAACACAAATTGCTCAGACAAAAGATGGCTTTAAACATTAGTCTTTTATTAAAGCATTATTAATGACACTGTTTCCACTTAACCAGTGAGACTGGACTGAACAGAGCAAAATGCTATGACTTGACATGAACATGTGACTTCACCTTACTAAATACTGTCCCACTCAAAGTTCATAAGTTTTTTTTTATTTTTTTATAAAACCTTGCCCTATCTTCTGTGACACCACTGTCACTTGGCTGGCCTTTTGTTTCCCTCTCGTGGTTCACACCAATCAAGTGCCTAAAATGTAATAATAGAGGAATATGGGATGTTAGGCATGGCAAGTAAAGATTAATTGGGGTCCTACTGTGTTTGAGAGAAATAAAAAAAGAGAGAGAAGAAGTGGGAGGTAAAAAGAGAGAACGACAATTTCTGAAAAAAGCTGGGAAGAGGGGCAAAAAAATCCTTGTAGCTTTCTCTTGGTTTTGTAAGTTGAAGTTAGGAGCTGGCGAAAGCTGCAGCAAGCTCTGTGATGAAGCTTTGCTGGATGCCTTCACATGATGTGGCTTTCAATACTGATCATCCAACCTCCAATTGTGACTTCGTCACCAGAAACTGATGCAGACAACAATAATAGTTAATGTTCAGAAACATTATGAAATATAGGTATCAGACTACACTGTAACAGCAAAATAATTTTACTAGACCAACACAGACAATCTTTAAGGTTCTCTCTGACAGAATAATAAAATGATTATGGTATAACTATAACTGTTAGCATAACTTTAGTACACATTTCAATAAACCCCACAACAAATGGTAAAATAAATCCCAGTCTATCACATGGATTTTACAAGGGAAAAAAAATAAATAAATAAATCAAAGGATGATTACATATACCACGGACATTTGATTAGATTGCAAAATAACAAAAGTTAAACTCGAACGAACAAGCTACCTAACTTAGTTTGCTGATTTGTTTACCGTTCACTGGATATGAAACTAAACATAAAAAATTGTTATTGGTAACTTCATTCAATAAAAAGATGTAACGGTGTGTAAATAATATCACAGGCTAAAACTGACTTTGATAAAAATCGCAGTTACCTTAGTTGGCGAGTAGAAAAGCAAGCCGGTGAATGTGCCGTCCATTTCGATGCTGGCAGCTCACAAAAATCGTCTTTAATTCTGCTTCTTATTCTTCTTTCTCTTGTTAATAAAATATTAGTGATTTTAAACCTGCATGAGTGCACACCTCTTGACTGTTGATGGGAGCTGATGCGTCGTGGTTTTGCTCAGATGAGTTGTGAGCAGGCTCAAGCAACAACGTCACACGTCTGACTAGACTAAAAAAATACTGTATTACACCGTTAAGACTGAACAGTAGCTTGCTGTTAATATGTTATCATCATTTACAGTATTTAACTGTATTTACATAGAACGGTACATTACTGTAGAAAATTCCCTGTATTTTTACAGCAATTTTTTACAGTGTATCTATTTATTTACTGACTTGCTTACTTGCTTGAATAAAAAGTTAATATTTATTTATTTAAAATAAAAATAAGTAAATAAGTATTTATTAATGATCCTTTTCCTTCGAAGTCCTTTATTTATTTATTTGAATAAGCATTTACTTACTTATTTGAATAAAAAGTTAATATTTGTTTATTTATTGTTTGTTTATTTACAATAAAAGTGTAATAAAAATAAGTAAATAAGTAGGCTACCTTTTAACTAATTATCCTTTCTTTTTTGTGCTTTCAGAGCTGCACGTTGTCTTGGGCGTGCAACTTTTTTTGGGAAAAACAGAAGAAGAAAAAAACAGCAGTATTGCAGATGTTGGCATGTCATTGAGGTTGGCTTGGCACGGACCTGTAAACCCTGAACATGTATTTAATAGTGCAGTTTAGGTCACACTGAACAAGCAGTTCCTTTAGCTTTGTACTGATGCCAGCTAAATCCAGACAGATGCTGCAGCTGAAGTCCTCCACACGCAACACACAACACAGCTCATTACTGACTCACCATTTAATTCAAACCTACAGCTCTTTAATTGCTTTAATTATTATGAGCAAGCGTCTAATTATTATTTAATTTGTAGTGTTCATCCTATGTCTTTTTCATTACATTTAAATTTCAAAAGAAGAAACTGAATTGAGCAGAGAAGGACTCGTTCCTGCTGTTCGGCTGAGTTCTGGTACAGTTCTGCTTCACGCTGGCTTCTAAATGGACACTTGCTGATTTTGTACAGCATGCGGTTGTCAGTGCTGTCAGCAAGAATTGTGCAAGAAATGTGTTTTCTGGAGGTCACACTGTAAAATAGAAAAAAAATTATATAAATCCTAATTTATATAATTTCATTTATATTATATTAATTTATGCAAATTATGTTACTTTTAATAAAGGAAGAAATATATTTATTTATGCATTAAATAAAATACTGATTTTCAGTATGCTTTCAGACCCCACTCATTAGTTTGAGATATTTAAAATATTTTGAATGTCTTTGTTTATTAAATTTCAAAGGCATTTTGTAGACAATAAACTGAAAGGCCCTTATGTGAGTGTATAAAGCTTTAAATTTGACTCATGTTTTTTGAGATTAAGTCCCTGGGGATTGACTTGCAGTCTTGAGCAGATGTGTAATCCTCTGTATAGCTCAGACACAGGAGGGAAATTAATAATCATCATCATGATATTTCACGAAAAATAAAAAAAATAAAACCGCCAGCTGTGGGGAAGCTCTGTTAGGAAGCAACCAAATTATAGGATCACCGATGTGGTCAAAGAAACCAAAACAAACCCCATGAAGCCCATGTGCTTATAAAGCTATAATCTCAGGGCACTTAAAACTCTGGATTATTCACTGTTATGCAGCTGGCTTTCAATGTCACATGGCCTGCCGAAAGTGATCTGCGAAATTGAATGGATGGCAATTGAGCAATAACTAATAACATTTCAGTTTTAGATAGTGACATTGTGATTTGTCTCTATGGTTCATTGGTTTTATTTAATTTTAATTGAATTGTAATATTTTTTTTAAATAATATAATTATATATATATATATATATATATATAGGTTAATTATTTTAATATATAAATTTTAATATATATTCCTAATATTTTTACATATTATTTTTATTTTTTATATAAGTTCATTTTTTTCCCACCATATATATATCTATCTATCTATATATAAGAACAAAAACACAAAAGTACTAAAACTTTAAGTGAATATATTAGACTGAAATTGTATAAAAAATACATGATACATAATACATAATTTCAGTCTTTTTTTTTTTACTATGGTATGGCCATTTCATACCATCTTTGAATATCCTTATTTTTTTTTTTTTGGTAAAGGCATTTGCAAAATATCAAGCTTTCTTTTGTGTACTTTATGAGCAGGCAGTGTGGTGCATTTATCTCAGGACTGTAAAAAGTCCCCTGGGGAAAGTTTATTACAGTGATTTACTGGCTAAGACTCAAATTTGTCTTTGATTTGTTTTACTTTAAGGAGCAAAATAGGCTTGATATTTCATGTAGAGGGAAAGACGAGCCGCAGATCCTGGTGTATATTTTCCCTGTGTGTGAAAAATGCTTATCCCAAACTCATTGTTTTCCTGAGCATCCATCACTGCCACAAGCAGGAGCCGTGCTGTTATGCAGCCCTTCTAGTTGCGTTTGGCTCTGAATGGACTGGAAAATAAATCAATACTAGTCAAAATGGCCCAGCCAGCCCGGAGGGTATTCAGCACGGTTAGCACTGCACCTCCATGCTGCTCTGTTCAGTCGCTGCTGTTACAACTGTCATGTTTAGCTCTGCAGCCGCACATGATGCTGCATGCAGCTACAGCCTGTAGAATGCTGGGATTTACTGCTGTTGCATATACAGATGGCAGAGACTTGACAGATGCTATAGGAAAAGATTGCAGGGGAAAAGAAAATGTGCATTTTATGCAAAACTAGAAGTTTTGCTTCATTTTTAAAGGTATAGCTACCCAAAAATATAAATTCAGTCATTTATGTCATTATTGTATGTCTAAGGATCACCAATGGTGAATTTTTAGTAATTAGTCAGTCTTTTAAGAATAATGAAAATGGATGAGAACCAGTGGCTGTCAAGCAATGCAATGCAATGCAATGCAATAAAATAAAACTAGGAGTTTCTTTTCATTTTTAAAGCTATTGTTCACTCAAAAATTTAAATTCTGTCATTGATGTCCTTATGTCTGAGGAATGTCAAAGGTGAATTTGTAGTAATTAGCCAGTCTTTTTTAATAATA
>JAFVLL020036832.1:0-24328 GCA_021397915.2 Tor tambroides | reverse complement strand
GCTATTACAACAGCATGGCTTTGTAGTAGAAGAGTCCGGGTGCTGAATTGGCCTGCCTGCAGTCCAGATCTTTCACCTATAGAGAACATTTGGCGTATCATTAAATGAAAAATACGTCAAAGACGACACCAAAACCCCAGAAATTCGTAACCTCGATACCCAGACATCTTCAAACTGTTTTGAAAAGAAGAGAAAATGCTACACCATGGTAAACATGCCCCCGTCCCAACTATTTTGAGACCTGTAGTAGGCATCACATTTGAAATGAGCTCATTTTGTGCATAAAATGGTAAAATTTCTAGGTTTAAACATTTGTTATCTGTGTTCTATTGTTAATAAAATACTGGCTCATGTGATTTGAAATTCTTTTAGTTTTCATTTTATTCAAATTTAAAAAACATCCCAACATTTCTGGAATTATAAATAACAAATAACATGCATTTTGTATAAGCCCTCATATTTTGGTAAAGTAATTGACATTTTGCAGATATTGCAAAATGTATGTAAAATTTTGACCACAACTGTAGATAAATTTTTATAAATTCATTTAAATTCAAGTTATGGCCAATCAGCAGTAAGTGGTTAATATTGACATTTTGCAATATTTTGTGCTAAATGAATGCTAAAAGTTCATTTGCGCGTGAAAACATTGCAATGTACAGTATGAAAATGTATATTTTGAAATTTGCTAAAAATTGCTGTGAACAGTGTTAATAAATTTAGGGCTGTCACAATATCAGATTTTCACTACACAATTATAGTGGCCAAAAAATCATAATAATGAAATTATCATGAAATCAGTAGAAATTTAATTGAAAAAAGAAATAGGTCCATTATGACAACCATGAGGTCTTGTCATTCATAATCAACTCCACGTTGGTTCATAACAGTGTTTGCTCATATCTTCAAACAAAGAGGACAATAAGATAGGGACAGGAAGTGAAAGCATATGCTCTGCTGGCACAAGGCAACGCCTCCATCTCTAACAGCAAAGGGGAAAGTCCCCTCAGAAAGAGACGGCACTAGAGAAAGCCAGAGAGAAAGAACAGACACCTTACGCAGCCCTGTAGACCTATATAAATTTTCCTCTCCCTGTTGTATTTCTCTTGCCTTTTCAAACATATTGTGTGTCTATTTCACCATGTGAAGTCTCAATGCTTTGTGGGTTTTTATGATGCTGCATAAAACAGCACAGTTGCAAGAAGCACGTAGTTGGTGCGGAACTTCTCTGTTACCTTTAGCACTTTGTTCTAGGAAACACAGACGCCACCTCATGTTGACACTCCTACACGTTTCCTAAACACTGATTACTGTATGCACAAGACGGTCCGCTTACCATTCTGAAATAATCACGTTAAGGACCGTCTTATCATTTAGTCTCCTTATTTTCCTTTTTTGTCTGTAATAAGAGTGTGTGATCTACCCTCTCAGTGTCCTTCAACTTCAGAATCTCAACAAGCTGGAGGCTTCAGGGTCAGCTCATGTTCTCTGATTGAAACCACTTACCTAAAAAGGTCTTTTAGAGCAAATTCACGATTGCTCTCTTTTTTTAAAAGATAGAAAAATGAAAAGATACCTAGGTGAAAGTCAGGCCAGACAAAAACAGTCTGCTTTTGATCATAGGATTAGGGGAGGAGCGCTCCAGGGCTATTTCTGTCCCTTTGTCTGCTTCTCAAATTAAGTGATGGAGCGATGGTGCTACAGCTTAATTCCCTATTCGGTTGATAAGCACTGGTCTCATCCCATGATCCTTTGAGGGACCATTATATCATCCCAATGTGACATCACCAAAGATCTACAGAGTCTCACTGTTCACTCCTGTTAAAAATAAAGGTTCTGAAAGGGGTTTTCACAGCAGTGCCAAACAAGAACCATTTTTGGTTCCCCAAAGAACCTTTCAGTATACAGTTCTTAAAAGAACTACTTTTTTATCAGTTATTATTAGTGTAAAGGACTTTTTAACAATCTACTGAACCACTACAAAAAAACAAGCAAAACAAACAAAAAAAAGTTCCATGGATGTTGAAGGTTCACTGCCAAAAAGGAACCTTTATTTTTAAGAATGTGTTCTTAAATCTATGAATGTACCATCAATTTTTAGATATATTAAATATACATTTTCTTTCTGCTTAGATTTATGCGGGATAAAAGCTTCTTGGCTCACTTTTCCAACTAGCTTAACTGAAAACTTTGTATTGTTTATGTTTATAGTTTTCTTTAAGTCCCCATGAAATTATTCAACAGATACTGTTGTCTTTTTCTGTGTCGACATGTATTTCCTTTTGAAACAGGAAGTTTATCAAAGGGCTCACTACTTTTTTTTTCTGTAGTTAGTGGCCTTTAGTTATGTTAGCCCCATAAAACAATGTTTTGCTCTTTGCTAGTTGAGTGCGGGTTCATTAGTGGGTGAGACATCCATTTTTTTTTTAAAGAGTCATTTTATTTTTGATTCATTTTCCTGAAGAGAATGATTGTAAATTTTGAATGCATATATATATATATATATATATATATATATATATGTATATATGTATGTTGTGTTTGTCAGCCTTTTGTACAGTAGTAAGCAGATATCCTCAAAGCTAACAGACATGGATTAAAAACCACAGAACTCTCGTTATGATTTTTGCTTTCATTAAGCATCATGGCTTGTTTAGTGCTGTTGTGCTGCATTGTGATCTCGTTCTGTTTGTGGGTCTGAATGCAGTGGAACGATATTGTGAGCACCAGCCACATGACGCTTGCCCACGTAGATAGTGGTAAAGTATGTAATTATAGTTGTGCAGTTGATCTTCTCAAATTACTATGAACTTTTAGCTTGTAGCAGATAATACCAGCATGATAATATTTTGTTGTTGTATTTGGCTCTGCAGAATGAGCAGAGTTATGTAGCATGTTATTTTCTTATAAAAATAGAAAAGAGCAAAACAGCAGTCTGCCCAGTCGTGTTTTGAAATAGAACTGTTTTGAAAATGTTTTCATTTCACTAGATTGTATCGGAATATTAAATAGGATCCAAGCAAATGGAGTCCCCAGCAGTGTTAATTTTGGCAGGCATTTTTGATTTAGTCTTAGTCTTTATCTTGAGACGAAAATGCTTAATAGTCTTAGTCACATTTTAGTCATTTGAGTCTTTCATAGTTTTAGTCTAGTTTTAGTCGACGAAAAGTCATTGCATTTTCGTCTAGTTTTAGTCGACGAAAAGTCATTGCATTTTCGTCAACTTTTAGTCATTACTTTTAGTCAAACTGCAGTTACCAACATTTATTTTGGTAGCTATTTTATATGTAGTCTTCAAACAAAAATAGTCATCAATTCTTCTCTCTTTAGACCAAATCAATTAAGCTTATGAGAAATTTGAATCAAGGATTGAATTTGGAAAAACTGGAATAAATTTTCATTTTTTGATAGAGATACAAATTAAACACATTTTTCAGATACAGTAGGTTTACTTAAGTATACATTTATTTAACATCTTTTGTTCGTTAACACTGATGACACAGATAATTAGGAATACTGTCCATTTAAGACGGAAGGTATGCATGTAATACTGACACACACTCAGTTTTCACCCACCTGTTTACGCTCACTTAAGCCATAACCGACTGTATTTACGTGAGATACTCTGACTCTACATGATAGACGTGTGGACTGCTGTGTGTGTATTTGAGCGCTGAGAACTGATCGCGCGCTGTATGAGAACTGAAGAAGTGGAGCGTGCGTGCGCGAGAGAGAGCACTTCTATCAGCGCGATTCCGCCTATCCCGCCTTCACCAACTTTAAGTTGATCGACAACGAATTGTGACTCCCGGGAAAAACGGGACGTCTGGTCACCCAGGCCCTAACCCTTCGGGTGCTGAGGCCATTGTTTCAGATGGCTGGTTCGCGTTTTGGTAGCCTATCCATCCACTGCGACTGCCATACTGAGACTAGATATGCAAACGCCCCTTATCCAATGACAGAGACGCACATTTTGGAAGCCAAGACAGTTAACTTAGCCTACATGATGTATTTCGAATGTCCGTTAGTCCTCAAATAACATTTTAGTCCCGTCTCGTCTTGTTAACGAAGACGCGGTATAAATTTCGTCATAGTTTTTATCATCAGATATTAGTTTTAGCTCGTCAACGTCTCGTCTTAGTCACAGAAAAAATGTTCGTTGACGAATATTTTTCGTCGTCGTCTTCGTTGACGAAATTAACACTGGTCCCCAGCAGTACTGCAGAGGGTCTACCAATAATTGTTTGATCTCAAATTAATTTTTGTTGAAAAATGTATGATTTAAAAAAAAAAAAGCAGAATAAAAAAAAAAGCAGATAGTACCCCAGTCTTCAGTGTCACTTAAGAAATCATTCTAATAAGCTAATTTGATTCTCAAGAAAAGAAACATTTTTGATATAAGTGTTCAGAACAGTCGTGCTGATTTAATATTTTTGTTGAAATCATGAATATAGTAAAAGAAAAGTATGAATTTCTTTCACAAAAATTTTTCTGAACAGAAGTGTATGCAATAAATGAAGTAGAAAAATATATAAAATGTATTGTCAAAGTCAATAAAGACTATTTTAATGGCTATTTATTTTTATTTAAGGCCCCCACAAAAAACATTATAACAGAAACGATTTGAGATTTTATTTTACATTATAGCACGTTTTATAAAAGCCTGGAGAGGGGCACTAACTGTGGTGGTTAGGGTTGTTCACAAGGGGGAGGGCTGGCCCTATGAGAAGCACTTTAATATTGCACTGTTGATGAGAGAGAGAGTGCGCAGAGCGAGAGAGAAACAGAGCGGCAGCAGAGCGCTCTGTAAACAGTCTGTCAGAAAAGAAAGTACAGGGACATTTTCATCCGCTGCAGCCAAAGGAGAGCGTTGCATACAACACTGAAGGATAATCACGAGAGGGGGAGAGAGAGCGAGAGGGAGAGAAGGTTTAATTAATTCATGCAGGAGGGGAGGGATGTTTCTGCCGCTGACTGAGCTGGTTCCAGCACTGCCTGTAGCATTTTGCTTGTGAGCCTATCCATGCTGTGACTGTGACAGCACTCAGATCAGCCAGGATTTGACGGACACCATCACCTGAACAAGCAGAGGTAGAGTACGATTTGTCCTTCTTTCTCTCACGCACATCTGTTCTCTGCTCGCTCACTTACCCTCGCAAGTGACCCTTGTTTTCCTCTCACGGTGTGTTCTCCTATGTCAACACTGCATATCAGGCACCAAAACGTACACGTTTATCTAGCTTTTGAACTTGTGTAGTCGCATTAATTGGTGCGCTTTTTATTTTGCCTTTTTCTGTCTTCATCGTCTCACAGAGATGATTTTAGGTGTTTCCTGTGCTTTGTAGAGTTCACGTGCAGGATGTTGCCTGCTTAGTGCTTTGTTATGGTCTACATTGCCATAGTTTGTCTGTCATGTCAGAGCTGAATGCAGATAGTGTTTATATTTCACACTCAGCTGAGAGATCAATGCTGTGGGATGATGGATTCTGTTGATATGGGGGGGGGGGGGGGATGCAGCTCGACCATTTGACCAGGTTTGTTTGGCATCTTGTGTGATGCCCTAAAGCGGCCCACAATCTCTATTGTGAGGGAATGTAATCAATTTTGATGAGTGGGATGATTCATTCTCTTCACAAACCTGTGCTGTCATGTGCTTGGGAGATGCTGGTAAATCTCCAATCGGCTCGCTTAATTACGCCTCATCATATAATCACCAAAGGCACAGAGTTTTCATGTCTCAACAGGATCTGTGGAGCAGGAAGAGTGTGAGCTGTGTGTGAGAGAGAGCTTTTTCGCTGTTGCTGCTTGAGGACACAATTCATGTTGTCAGTCTTCATAGAGGGCTGAATATTTGTTGAAGCCGAATGTTTGCAAGTAATTAGCTCTCAATTATTAGAAAAAGACACAAAGATAACGAAAAAGAGAAAAGATTGCTCATGACACTCTACCCAAGGTCAAAAACGGCAGTCAGCCACGGAGTATCTTAATGGAGTCCACAATGAAGGAGAGCCTGAATAAACGCTCACTGACCATACTGTTGTCTTTGGCTTGTCTCTCATCTTTACTATGCCGCTCTTGGGTAGATGACTCTGTTTCTGTCAGTTGGAGAATCACAGTGATTTATCCCTGTGTCCTCACTTGAAGCACACGCTACGAGAGCCACTCGGAGGGTCTGTGTTAGTGCGAAAGTTTTCAAAACAAATAGAAATGAAGCAGGTTGTTTTTTTATTTCTATTCTAAATTCTATTTTATCTATTTGTTTTCTTTTTTTATTTAAAAAAAAGCCCTCTAACACCTGCACTCTCTATTTGTTTTCTAACTGCTTGTTTTCTTAAAAAAGGCTTCTATCACTAGTTTTTCTATTCTTTTTCCACTCTATCTACTTGTATTCTTTTTATTATATAAGCTATTAAAAAACACCTTTCTACATGTACTGCGTTAAGCTAACCAAAACTTGTCATAGCACTTGCATATTATTGCTCTTTTGTTGATTTTGATTGCTTCTATTGTCCTCATTTATGATTCTCTTTAGATAAAAGCGTCTGCTAAATGACTAAATGTAGATGTAATTTTTAAAAAAATACAATAGTGCTGTGGTTTTCTGTGCCTTAGTGTATTTCCTCTTCCTGTTTCTACATTATGATCAACTACTGTACTGTCATTCCAACAATAAGTAATAATAGTAATAAACGGGTAACACTTTAGTATAAGGACCAATTCTCACTATTAACTAGTTGCTTATTAGCATACCTTTTATTAACATATTGGCTGTATATTAGTGCTTATAAAGCACATATTCTGCATGATCATATTCTACAGCCCTAATCCAACCCTTAATAACTACCTTAATAACTATTAATGCAGCAAATTAGGAGCTTATTGAGGCAAAATTCATAGTTAATAGTTTGTTAATAGCGAGAACTGGACATTAAAATAAACTGTGACCAATAAATGTAACAAATTTAGTGTGAAAATATATATATATAATATTTTATATATATTTTTTTAAGATATTTTTCAGATTTTATAAGTTCTTCCTGTTTTATGTAAGTTGTAATAATTATAATAATATATAATATTTTTTAAAGATATTTTTCAGATTTTATAAGTTCTTCCTATTTTATGTAAGTTGTAATAATTATAATATATATATATATATATATATATATATATATATATATATATATATATATATATATATATATAAAATATTTTTTTAAGATATGTTTCAGATTTTATAAGTTCTTCCTATTTTATATAAGTTGTAATAATAATTATAATAATATGAAGAACTGCATAATATTGATTATACACAATATTAGCTACATAATAGAAATTACATTTATTACATATAATAATAATAATTATACATATTATTGCATTAAATATGAATTAAAAACATTTTTCTGAATTCATAAATATATAGTATTGTTTGAAATTTATTTTAGAAATCTATTTAATGTGATATATCTAAAAAGGCTATTTTAGCTCTTTTCCACCTTTGCTCTGCCACTTTGTTGGTGCTCTGTTGTTGATGTTCAGTTACATTAACAGACATTCAGACCAGATTGAAGGGCAGTAGGTTTCCCTTTAGCTGGGAATCAGAGCAGGTCTTGCCTGGCTTTTCCATGTCATTGCATTGCAATTTCGAACCAAACCCTCCTGTTGCCATGACATCCAACCCCTCTGTAAATACTCCCAGGATTTTTTGAGCATGTAGGCCCCAGGAGAGAAGAGAGAGAGAGAGAGGAAAAGATTGCTCATGTTTTTTCAGCTCAGAGTCACTTAAGGAATGGTAAAAGGCTAAATTTATTCTCTACTCTGTGTTCTACTACTTTACGGCATGTATGAGTTAAAAAAAAGAAAAAGAAAAAAAAAAGCGTTGAACCTGCTGTAGATAAGTAATTGGATGTTGATACCATTTTTAAAATTAGAAAGTGTTTTTTCTGGAATTATGTGCTATGTCTGCATTATGTGTATTTATACTTCATTTACACTTTTATAAAGAAAAGTGTTTCATAAAGAAACTGTTTAGATTGGCTTCTTTGCAGTTGAATCAATGTGCCTAAATAACGGGGTATTTGTGTTTTGAGTTTTGTTTTAAGCATGCCCATGTCGCATTGCTTAATTTCAGCAGTGCTCCTTCCTTGTACTGTTTCACCATCCATTACATTGTTTTGGACCATTAAGGATGTTACACTAAATCTCAGTTTAGTCATAGTCACACACTTTACTAATGCATAAGCGGTAATTGCAGCTGTAAGTAATTACAGTTGTGAACATCATAAAGATCACTTTGTGGTTGCTCGCACTTAGAGAGTCATCGAGTTGTGTTTGACGTGAGAAAAGAAAACTCTAAAAGGCATGTCTTGTAAATGCATCAGATAGGCCTAACAGCCATGGAGTGAGCACAATGTTGTCTTCAGAGATGCTGGTTAAACGCTCCTGTCTCCTCTTTAGCCCTGGACATGCTACGCTGATTCTGCTTCTGTGAAATCAATAGGAAAAAATTAATCTTTAGCCAGACGGCAATAACCACACAGACCCAGAAGAAGATCCATACCTAAATACCCTCAGCACATCCATCAATCAGATGATGTTTCTGTTCAAGTTGTATGTTTCAGTGTGTGTGAGATGTTTGGCTGTTTCTTTTCTATTTGATTTGTTCCACTGTTCCTTCTGAGGCCATAAATTTAAAACAAAGCTGCGCCACGGGTTTGTGGGGCCCTAGACGAGATTATGAAAATGGACCCTATTGGTGTACATAGATATTCAAATGAGTGTTTTCTTTTTAAGGGTAAATTTTTAGGGTGAAATGTATATGAATTTTAGGTAAAGTGTATATTTTAGGCCCTGCAACTGGTCCATTGTTGCTATTGTAAACTAAAACTATAAAAATAGTTTTCAATTATGTATTGAAATATTTAAATTAAATATAAATATGACATAAATATAAGAAAGACTTGACCTGCCAGCTAACTGAAATAATGTAAGTTTGAAGTGAAGTTGAAATACTAAAATGACTAAAACTGAAACTGAAATAAAAATGAATTAAAGCTTAATATAAATATTAAAAAAAAAATAATAATAATAATAATGAAATTGACAAAAGTGCATAACTGAAAATACAAAAATAAAAATTAATTCAAAATGTTCAGAAGTATTATAGCGGTAAATAAGTGATCCTAAATAACAGTTTTCCACCACCAGCTTTTGCAGATCACTTTGGTTAAGTTTTTTGTGCCACATTAATTTAAATAAAAATATTGTATTTACTTAATTAGTCATTGGTCATAGAAATGGATGTCTAAGAATTAGATAAGATGTTCTTAAAATAGTTATGAGTACACTTTAAGTGTATTATGAATTTAAAATTATGTATTATAACTATGTAGAGAGAATTGAAACATTATGAGTCCCTCTATTAATATGGATATATAGGGCATCACAGGCCTGATTAGAAAATGACTGTTAAAGGTCCCCTGAAGTGCCTTGAAACACGCAGTGTTATTCTATGTGGTGACGTAATTTCAACTGAAACAGGAAGACAGGGCGGGACATAGAGCAGCCCCGCCCCTTTTTAAAATGGCCAATAGCATTTTGTTTATCTGCTCAGGTCAGAGCCGTTGAGCTCGGTAAAACCGCATTTGACAGCCACAGTCTAATAGATTACCCCCTAGATTCAATATGAAACTCTTAGTAAAACAAAATACCGGTAATGATCATAATCATGCTGAGGCCGTGTAGTTTTAAAAATGTTTAATATATGCCGACTCGTGCATATGATCCGCTCCGTGCGATCACGTCTCTAGACCGGAGTAGTCTGGAGTAGACCTGCTGCGGTTCGCGTGGAAAAACGGTGAAACCAGACGTCATTTGCCCCAATCGAAAGCATATTTACACTGTCTGAATCGTTCCCTATCGCCTACATTGTGCACTACGTGCCATTCAACTGTACAGGAAGTGACCGATCTCAGCCGCAGCTTCAGCGTCTATTTATAGTATGGGGCGGGCGCTTCGGATTCTAGAGAGCATTTGATTGGTCAGAAGATTTGATGAGAAGCTGAAGTATGAGGTGACGTCAAAAAAAATCATTGATCCATTTTGGCGGAAGACGAACTGCAAGCTTTGAATGCTTATGTCCTCTAAATCCGAATTTTGTCACTGTTTTGGAGCACACTGGCTTATAGATAACCATAAGACTAACATATTGATACTAACACCAAAAAAACTTTAATTTTGACTTCATGGGGACTTTGTGTGTGGTATTGACTATTATTACAAACTAAATTTTTTCAAAGCAAAATGCATGTTTATGTTGTTAATTAGATTTATTGTTAATTATCATAGGTTCATAATACATTTTCTGTTTTGTACTGCCTTGAGCACGCTACACACAACAAAAAAAGACTCGTGTCGCAATTCTGCTTACACCTCCGGTTCTCTCACACACACAGTGTGAATATTGTAACCTGTTAGTATGAGTGGTGAAATAAATATATCCTGCTTGAAACAGAAAAACAAAAAATGTTTTTGTAAGCACAGATATTATCAAGTTGACCGTCCACAACCACACATAAATAGACTCGTGTTGCAGTTTGTCTCTTTTTTTTTTTTTTTTTTCTTATTTTTGACTGGGGGTGTCATGAGAGAGGCCAGTTTCTGTCAGTAAAATAGGCCTATCAGGTCTCCTCCAGCCTCTTCCCTACGGTTTGATAATGTGACATCTTTAGCTGCCACTCTCATCCACTTTGTCAGAGCTCTTTCTGCCGGCTGCACGCCAGACCACAGAGACTGTCTGTGGAGAAGTTGAGACAAAAATATTACACCACACCTTATCATATTTCAAACTGTGACAAGCAGCTGCCTGTGGGTTAGCGAAACTGCCTGATGAGCGGTGACGGGTTCACATGGCAGCGCTGCTGTTGGCTCTAACTGGCCATGCCGTTTAATTCTATAATGTTTACGAAAGTTGGGATTTTGGTATATCTTTGCCCCTCACTAACCTCCCGTTCCCAGCTGTTTGGCCTGCCACTTTCCACAGGTTCTTCATTCATCTCAGCCGCTGTCTCATTCTCCTGTGTATCAGCTCTCTGTGTCAGCCTGTCCGCTGTCCCACTGGAGGCGGGTGATGTTACTGCCATGGCTGGACAGCAGTGCACCTCTCCCTCTCACTTTATCCCTTTCAGAATTATTGTCCTAATTTGGTTGTGTTCTTCCACACTGTGGTTCGGGAGAATAGTACAGTGGTCATACTCGGATGATGAATACAAAATCTTCTAATTGAATTGTAGGCAATGAATTATTTAAAAATGTTGCATTTATTAGGTGTTGCATTTATTTATTCTGTGTTTTGTTTGCTTACCTTAATAGTAATACCTGAAGAACCTGCAGTACCTATAGATTTAAGATATTGTCAAATAATTTAGCCTATTCAAGTGGTAATGAATTGCCATATTTTATTAGTTAAGAAATGCATACTACCATTCAAAAGTTCCAGGTCAGTTTTTTTTTTTTTTTTTTTGAAAGAAAACACTATTTTTATTTGGCAATGATGCATCAGATTCATCTAAGGTTGTTACATTAGATTTTAGGTTTTTTTTTTACTTTCTTACTTTTTCATCAAAGAACCCTTAAAGTGTATCGTTTCCACAAAAGAAATCACAAAAATACATATATTCCACAAAAATGACAGATGTAATAAAATAAGCACCAAATCAGCATGTTAGAATGATTTCTGAAGGATCATGTGATACTGAAGACTGGAGCAATGACTTTTGAAAATTCAGCTTTGCTGTCACTGGAATATACAGTACTGCATTTTAAATATTCACATATAGAAATAGTTATTTTAAAATGCAATAATATTTCACAATATTATTGTTTTTACTGTATTTTTGTGTTTTTAATTTCTGTGTGTGTGTATAGAAATAGTAGGGATTAAATGCTAGCTTTTATTTCAATATAATCTGGTTAATAAAAATATCTCTATCTATTAATATTACATTTTTACACATATGTATATGAGGGACACAAATGCCATCTGCTTTGTAGAATGAGCCATAAAAGGACTAAATATTTTCAGATGGCAAAAAATAAGGTTAGGGTTTGTTTGGGTTAGTCCATAGTAGCAGATTAGTTTAAGAACAATAGAAGTCAAAGGGAGGTCTTCACTATGATGTGAAACAAATGTGTGCACGTGTGAGTGTGTGTGGGAAAAAAAACAAAAAAAAAACAGCTGCAGACAGTTACTCGCTGGCGTATTGATCTTGAGTGACTCTTCACTACACAGCAAAACACAGCTGGCTGACTAGCCAGCTAGCCATGTGGAACTAGCTAGCTAACACCAGATTTCATCGGTTTCCACTGTGTATATGAAAAAAGGAATAAAACTGTTGTTTCCATAATTGTTAGATGTCCATCTATGTTCTTAGGTGCAGTACCACAGATAAGAACATCTCTTACTGTAATGTTGTTTAGAAATGGCCTCGTGGAAAAGCATGTCGCAGTTAAAGTGTCAGGTGTGGACTGAGAGGCTTGCAGATCTGGATAATTTCACATGATATTGCAACTGTACTTTGCTTTGAGTTCTTTACTGTTGCGTACATTTCTACTTAAGCATCTCCGTAAAATTCCACTAATGTGAGATGTAAATTTGTCAGTGGAATACGACTGCTTTTGGACATTGTGTGAGCGTATGGTTACTGTGTATTTATGACTTAGA
Source organism: Tor tambroides (assembly GCA_021397915.2). NCBI lineage: Eukaryota > Metazoa > Chordata > Actinopteri > Cypriniformes > Cyprinidae > Tor > Tor tambroides. The sequence continues at coordinate 11,604 of JAFVLL020036832.1, read as the reverse complement.
GTTATTTTAGACTTTTAGACACTCATGAATTAAAACACAAAGTCACTTAAATAACTAATTATAAATTATCCAGTGATGTTTACACCACAGGTGTCTGATTCAGATGATTTGGGCTGCTGATGAGCAAGACTTTCCTGAAATGTATTTTTGGAACTGAATATATGATTAGCTCACAGTTTAATTGTTAAAACATTTCATGTTTAGTGGGAGGAAGGTCGTGACAGGACTTGAAGATGGCGAGTGCAAGTGTATTTTTATTTCTAATTACCATTAATAATTTCCTATGGTACTTTACTGAATAGTGCAAACATGATTAATAAGGTTATTGGAAACTCTGTGTTTGGGGCCGAGTGGGATGGGATGATATGAGAAGGACAGAAAATGAGAGAAAGTTGCTCATACTGTAGCCCCGTCAACAGCTCAACCGAAAATCACTGAGGGCACTGAGATTTCTGGTTCATCTGTAAACCACTTTTAGATCCGTGAAGCTTCTTTCCGTCGTGGGAAGTGCAGGAGTCCATCACATCTCTGTCACACTGAAACTGTTATGTTGCACCCACATTACAAAAGCACAGTGCAAATCATTCACATATTCCCCAAGTCTGATGCAAACTCTTTTACTTATTACATAGAGAAAGTATCAGTGTGTTACATAGAAACACTTAAATAATGGATCTGAGAAAGGGTAAAATAAGGAGGTACATGTAACAGGATGGTCACATAAATTCTACATGAAAAGGAAGATGCATCATGGACTGAGCTGGTATAGTTTGGAGGAAAGGGGGGGAGGAAGAGAGAGAAATGGAGGGAAAGATCTAATATAGATGGCTACAGAGAAAGGGATGCGGGGGAATGGTATAAATACTCCAGGGCTAGAGGATAATGGAGTGTCAGTTGGAGACAGAGAGGCAAATGGAATGAGGTACATGCATTTCTTCACTGCAAGACAGGAGAGAGTGGAGGGAGAGGGAGAATAATGAGGCTCATACTGTTTAATGGGACTGAGAAGCATTATAACTCTGAGTAAGATCTGCGTTCACTGAACAAGCATCTTGCTGGACAACATTCTCCGTGTCCCAGTGTAGTCCACGTTCTTGCTGCAGTCTGATCTACCGAGGTGGTTTCAGGAGCTCCCATTAGTGAAGTGACGTTCGACACAGAGGCTTCGAAGTTTGTATAAAAAAAAAACGAAGCACCTCACAGTGAAGCACTGTACCGGAGCTTGATTCATTTTGCCAAAACCACGTGATCTGTGCCGTCTGAAGCTTCATTTTCGCACACAACCACGTGACTGTTTTGAATTCGGATTCAAATAACGCAAACCACTTGCGCAGTTTCAAGTGTCACTTATTTATATAGACTTAATAACTTCTTTGCTTTATACATGTTTTCGTAGCACAAAACTGGTTTATTATTATTTGAAACTGTTAAAAAAATGGCTGGGTCGTCTGGGACGCAAATGGCGCTTTTCCACTGCATGGTACGGCACGGTACGGTTCAGTACGGCTCACTTTTGGTTTTTTTTTCACTGGGTACAGTACCTGGTACTTTTTTTTTAGTACCACCTCGGCCGAGGTTCCAAGCGAGCCGTAGCGTTACCAAAACGTGACGTAAACTCTGCTGATCACTGATTGGCCGGAGAAAATCATCACTGCCTGCGTCATTGATCTTGCGGCATGAGACACAACAGACCCGCTAGATTTAAATCAGCACAGCCAGCGAAGGATCGAACGCAACTGTTTTGAATGAGAGCACCTTTCTTTTAACAACAAAAAAATGGCTGTTTCATTGTCTGTTGAGGAAGTACAGACTGTCCTCTCGTTGATAGCCAAGGAGCGGATCCAGCGTGAGTGTGATGGAGCGACGCGGAATTAAAACGTTTTTCAGGAGTCATGGCAGTAGAGGCGGCGCAACTATAACGACACGTGAATAATCCCGCCCACTCTAAAGCGGTACTAAACTGCAGTGGAAACGCAAACTGAGACGCACTGAGCTGTGCCGTGCCGTTCTGAACCGTGCCGAGCTGAGTCGTACCACGTAGTGGAAAAGCGACAAAAGGCAGCTTTTTCTACCTTTTGACCACAGGATGTCGTTAGTGTGCACCGTCTTGAAAAGCTTTGAGTAATGAACCTTTTTACGATACAGTTGAGGGAAAAGCAGTGGTGCTTCGCAAAGCTTAATTTTTCCATCACTAGCTCTCATTGCCTTGTATGTCAGGTGGAAAGAACACCTTCAGGGTTCAGCAGTGAGGATTCAATGTGAGATTGTAAACAGTCGATGGAACTGTCACTGCTGTGTTTTACTATGTCTTGTGTTCGTTGGTCATGTTTATGCCTTTCTGTGATGTATTGCACCTTGTAGTGGTGAATTCTGGTTATACACACTACTGTTTAAAAGTTTAAGACTTGTAAGTGATTTAAAGGTCAAAAACTATAGAAAAAAACAGGGCTTAAAGTTCTCCGGCACCGTGCCGGATCTCCGGTGTGCAGCATTTGGATGCAGAAAAAAATAGTCCTACATTTAAAAAAAAAAAAACTTTATCACTTTCAAGTCCATGAGTTTGCCTACCAATGATATGAGAGGAGCACAGCTTTCACTCTCAACCAACCTAACATTAATAGCCAGTCAGATTTTTTTTTTTGCTCTTATAAACACGAGACACGCATAATAGTATCCAATTGCAGAGTTCCAGCCCTGACGAATAGAGAAGCGTGACACTTTGAAAAATCTGCGAGGCGTAATGGTCAAAGATGACCATCTAGCGCATATTTACATAAAAAACTAATTAAAAAGCAGCAGAGCTTTGTAAACAGCTCCGAGTAATCAGGTCGTCTCCATAAGAACGATATAATTGCCAGAACAAATTTACTGGGATTTTTGAAAAGGTCCTGTTCACACATGATCTCTTAATCATACACACATATATATATTAGTGCTGTCAAACGATTAATCGTGATTACTCGCATCCAAAATAAAGGTTTTTGTTTACATATTATATGTGTGTACTGTGTATATTTATTATGTATATATAAATACAAACACATGCATGTGTATATATTTAAGAAAAATTATTTATATATTAAATTTATTTTTATATAATATAAATTATATGAATATAAATATAAACATGTAAATACATGTAAATATTTTCAAAATATATACTGTATGTGTGTCTTTATATATACAAAATAAATATATACAGAAGACACACATGTATTGTGTAAACAAAAACTTTTATACCCCCCTTGGAGTGGGGACTTTGGAGTGAGCAGGGCACGTGCATGCCGTTATTTAGTCGTTTGGAATGCACTTGGCAAAGGGAGCGATCTAATTTCCTCATTATCTTCAGCTGGGATGTTCCCGTGACAAAGCAGAACGGTGTCCGTCAGCAGATTCACTGATGGACATCGGCATAAAAAAATATACATTTTACATTTTAAAAAGTTTTATATATATTATTTTTATATATTATATAACATTTTAAAAACTTTTTAAAATATAAAATGCATGTTTATTTGCAACAGTTAACAACAATAAAAAGAAATTTATGACATTAAAACAGCGACATCTGCTGACGGACAATGTGCTGCGTTGTCACGGGAACATCCCAGCTGAAGATATTGAGGAAATTAGATCACTCCCTTTGGCAAGTGCATTCCAAACGACTAAATAATGGCACGCACGTGCCCTGCTCACTCCAAAGTCCCCACTCCAAGGGGATAGGGATGATCGCTTCCATTTGGAACTTGCCCGTGAACCGTTCGATACACGATATGCGTACCGTTACACCCCTACTAAATTCAACAGATTTTACTAACAGACAGTAAAAGTAACATTATGATGCTGCCATCTTTCTTAAGTCATTTTTACCCCCCTGTAATTTGACTCTGAATCTCAGGTGAAAATTGCCATTTTGACTAGGGCTGGGTATTGAGTTCGATACTTTTTAGGCACTGACCCAATTGCCTCGATACCATCGAGTATCGAAATACAACTTGTCGTTCGGTACCAATCTTCGATACCCTAAGGGGTTAATCTCGTCACGTCAGTGAGCCAATAAGCCTGCAGCACTAGGTCTGTTCGACTTGAAGCGGCGCCGTGTAGCGCAGATCAGTCTGTGTTTGATATCCGCGAGAGCGATTCGAAAGCGAACGGAGTAGTCTGCACTCTATAGCTCTCGTGGTACTGTAGTACACCGATCGGTCTGCACAGTCGAACACACCTACTAGTTTACACACCGGTAACACACATGTGAGGCTGTAGTGCGAAAGTGTCCCAACCCCCATAGATGTAAGGCTACACACTGGTGCGTTTTTTTTTTTTTTTTTTTTTTTTTTTAAATGAAAATGATCCTCATCCATAGGCGTTTCCACTGCATTTCAGAAAAGATCTCCGTCCATATTACACGACCGAAAGCACGTGACCGTTCATGCACACTGTAGCATCATGCTACATAAGACAATAAATAAGATTCATATTCTGCTTTTACTCAAAACTCTGTTTAAACCACCATCGAGTGTTTGGTAATATCTTCCAGTTGCCGTCTATTGTGTTGTTTTGGCCATGTAATGTTGCTGAAATATGTTATTTACTCAGTCAGAACAGCGATCGTGGAAGAGAGAACATAGGCAGACAGCGCTGGAAGCAGCTAATGCTTATCAGTAAATCAGTGGAAAATGAATAGAAATGATGATTCTGTCTGAGCTATGCATTTTAAAATGAACACGCACTAGTGTAAATGTAGCCTAACAGATGTGTAAACTGAAAACTATTTGAACTTTATTAAAACTATTATTTTAACTTTATTTTAACTAATTTATTGTGTTGGTTACATTTTGTTTCTTTGTGCAGTGGCTCAGGAGATTGTATAAACTTGTATAAACTCTTTGAGTCTGTATAAACATCAACAAGCTTAAAAAAAAAAATTTTTTTTTTGAGATAATATAATCTTGTTAAAACCGATTTCATAAAATTGGTATCGAAAAAGTATTGTTCAGTAACCGTTATCGGTATCGATATCGAAAATTTTTGAACGATACCCAGCCCTAATTTTGACCCCTTCTACAAAATGGTGGATTACTCAGTAAATATTCATCCATGACATTTAATATTTTGGCTTTCATCACTATATATGTCTATCTTTCTTCAGAAAAAATATTAGCAGAGTCAAAAATTTGAACTGGGGACCTCTGGTTGAGTTGACATGGAATGACCCCTCATATATTCAATCCTAAATATTGTTAGAGTTGCACTAGGCTCTAAATTCTAGGTTGGGCTGCCTCTAAGTCCATTCATTTGTGGGCATAAATGGACAAATTCTAAATCGGTTTCCCTGTAGAAATATGGGTGCAATGCACTGTACCCTTTCTATGTTTAAGCTAAGGGTACATGAGATTGATATTATGATATGTCTGTCTTGTGGCCTGGTACATACACAGATAGACATAATGCACCAATGCACACAAACTCCTCCAGATACACACACATTTTTCACTTCATCTCCTTGCTGCAAACTTATGACGTCAGGTTGCCAGGCAACTGTCTGAGCAAACAGAATCCCTCTCCACACTGAGGGGAGGCCCCATCCTGTTGATCAGCACGTGGCTCCCACAGCCCATTAACACACACGCTTTTGCACAATGCAGCCATTAACTTCATCTCTCAATCCTTCCTTTAATGTACACATTTCTTTAACTGGCTCATTAGAGAATTCTGCCCTTGACAGTAATAATGTATGGATGTATAGCGTGCATTGTTAGGAGGAGGACACAAGAGAAAGATACTATGAGTGATGAGGGAAACCCACACAGGAAGAAACCTGGTTTTTTTTTTTTTTTACCGTAAAGAGGAATAGAGAAAACAGAAAGGCAGTTTGCATGGTGGGAGGATCAAAAATATTTTCCATCGTCTGATGATACTAGAATTAAATCCTTTACCACAAACCTTTTATCTCATTAGATGACAGTTATGTGTTTATAGTCTCTGTACTCTCGTTATGTTTTGTGGGTTTTTTTCACCCGTTCACCTTGACTTTACCTCCCATTTTCCATTTTAGCACTCATTACAGCATGTCTTGTTTCTTTAGGACAGAGCAGGCAGATTTGATTCTTACAGTGTTCTAGCAGCAGGAAATTACAACACCTCGATAAAGTTAATTTTTCAGCCTGTCTGTTTGAGGCACAGTAACACGATCTCATTCTTTTATCTAGACCCCATGGTGCTTTACTCTTTTTAGGTAAAAAGACAAAAATGAAAGATATTGCAAGGATTTTGAACCCTGAAGCCAACATCTGAAGTGGAATTTCAGTGGTCATAAAAACTGGCCTATATTTATTTTTAAGGGCTGGGAATTCACGTCCTGATTCTATATTACAATAAAAAAAGAACAAAGACTGCTTTCAATATGTAACTGCAAAGAGCTTAAGCTGCTAAAGTAGCAGTCTGCTTAAACCCCAATATTTTCTTGCAGTCAACCTCAAGCATGTCTTAAGATGCTTCCATCCAATCAACAGCCAATGCACAGAGCCAAGTACTTAGCCAAGTCTACATAAATATTCCATAATATATCATTTTTTTTTTTTTTTGCAAAGTCAAGAGCGTTTCTCGATTAAACATTTAAAGGGGTCATATGATGCGATTTCAAGTTTTCCTTTCTATTTGGAGTGTTACAAGCTGATTGTGCATAGATAAGATCCCTGAAGTTGCAAAGATTAAAGTCTCAAAACCAAAGAGATATTCTTTATCAAGTTAAGGCTCTACTTACGCCCCCTAAAACGGCTCGTTCAAACACGCCCCCACATCTTGACGTTAAGATGTGGAAATATTTGCATAATGCAGCCCAAATGTTCACGCAAAGAAAGAAGGCGTGGTTTCAGTAACCGCAGTAGTGTTGATGAAGCCATGTCAGGGAGACGCTGTGTGTTTGGTGAGAGCAAAAGCACTTTATTTGGCCTTCTGAAAGTAGATGCATTTAGGAATCATTAAGATTACTTACAACAGAACAGCAACACATTTTATGGACGACCGTTTCGTGAACCTAGGAGAGGAGGTAATTCTGACTTTGCTATGACAATCTGGCGCTTCTGAATCAGCGACTGTATGCTTTGTTATTAGTTGAAGTATTTGCTATTGACTGTTTAAATGCGGAATTTTGTGCGTCGTGTAAGTGTGTGTGTGTGTGTGTGAGAGAGAGAGAGAGAGAGTCACAGCGCGGCTTCGTTTGTGTGTGTGTGTGTGTGCGTGCGTGTGCTCGCGTGTGTGAGAGAGGGAGAAATGGTCACACAATCGCGTCTGTGCAAACACATATGAGCTTCATCACTGTGTCTGTCACACGACTCTGTTCCCCTCTTGGGCTTGAACTGATGGTAAAACTAAGGACATTATTTATTGTCTTTCTTTACTATAATTTTGAAAGCTAAAGCTCGCGATTATGGAAAGGGGCGTTACATTTCTGACGCGGCTTGCGGTGTTCGGCCAATCATAATGCACTGCGCCAGTTGGCCAATCAGAGCAGACTGTGCTTGTCGGAAGGAGGGACTTTGTAGAAAACGAAGCGTTTGAGAGAGGCGGGGCATAGAGGACTTACAATAATGTACAGTATTTGAAAAATAATGTATTTTTTGAACAATAAAACATGTCAACATATTCTGTTACACCAAATACACAAAATAATGATCTTTAGAGAAGCATCTTATGACCCCTTTAAAATTTTCAACTTCTTTTAACTTAACACTTTAACATCTTAAAAAGCACTCATACATTAGACTCATGTGAAATGTGAGGGCAAACATCAAAAACATCTGTCTGGTGCATGTTTACATAGAAAAACAATGGAAGAGAACGCAAAAAATTGTCTGCGAACGGCCCTGCAGTGTAAGGTGCTGACATTCTAAAACTCTTAATGTGAAAAACGCTTAATCACTGGTTGTTTTTAGAACATTAAGCCACATTAAGCATTTTTCACGTTAAACTTTTTAAAATGTACTTTTAATAAGCCGCATTTCCATTACCTTTCAAATTGCACAAATTGAAATTGCGAATTGAAAATACACCCAATGGAAACACGTTAAAACTCCCATATATTGCAAAAAAGTTTTTGGGGATTGCGTGAGGTAGTTTTTCAGGCAATTTGAAAAAAGTATATTTAGCAAAACTGCAATGGAAATGGCTTTTTCACATTTACAGGTAGGGCTGGGCGATATATCTCATGCGATATGCACGCGCATCTCGTCAGTAAAGCCGGTTCCTTGATTAGCGGTAAATCTCCATCACCTGTTTTCAAATGGAGCGGCATTTAATACACAGAGCCGCAGATCAAGGCAAGGCAAGGCAAGTTTATTTATATAGCACATTTCATACACAATGGTAATTGAAAGTGCTTTACATAAAAGGAAGTAAAATAGTCATTAAAAAAATAATAATCACAGCAATAAAAACAAGGAATTAAAAATAATAAAGACAAGGAATTAGAAATTGATTTAAAATTAATTTAAAACAGAAATAGAAAATGATTATACATAAAATGCAGTGCAGTCAGTTCGGACGTAGCACAGTGCTCATTCAACAAATGCACAGCTAAACAGATGTGTTTTGAGATCACTGACAAGCTACGCAATATCTCGTTCATTATCGCAGATGAATCGCCTTCGATAATGAACACGATATTGCGTAGCTTGTCAGTGAACTACGGCTCTGTGTATTAAATGCCGCTCCATTTGAAAACAGGTGATGGAGATTTACTGCTAATCAAGGAACCGGCTTTACTGATGAGATGCGCATGCATATCGCCCAGCCCTATTTACAGGTCACCTGGCGTAGCCTATGTAAAAGTCACATGATCATTCTTTAATGTACTATAACCTCAATTGACTACACAACGCTTGTATTAGGGGCTTTGCTTGCCATTAAAGCTTGGATAACCCCTTATTTAGGCCCTGTATACACTAGTGTGTTTTTGTTTTAAAACGTTATTTTAAAATGAAAACGAGCCTCGTCTACACTGGCGTTTTCACTGCGTTTCAGAAACAATCTCCATCTACACTACACAACCGAAAACGCATGTCACATGACCATTTATGCAGGTACAACCATAGATATGTATAGGTAGATTCCCTATTATTTAGATGGCGGACGCGTCTGTGTGCTTGGAGCGGTCGAATGGGGAATCTATCTATACATATCTATTGGTACAAAAATGAGCATGATGTTATTGTGTACACGGTCCTCAAGGATACGCAGAGAGAATGTGGGCAGCCACGCCATCGTTTTCTAAAGTTCTCCGTTTTGCTCCGTTTACACTGAAACGCAGCCCCAGAGTTTTCAAATTAAAACGGGGTCTGCAGCATCTTCAAAAGTATCCGTTTTCGATGGTTGAAAACGCCGGAGTAGTGTAAACGACAGGCGTAACTGTAGCAAAAGTTATGTGTTTTAAAATGAAAACGCACTAGTGTAAACGTAGCCTTACACTACACACTTCTGCGGCTCACTACGTCTCCGACACTGGAGCTGATCGTGGCCAGTCAGTACTCGTGTTTATACCAGCCACCCCACGACATGCTTCAGAAGCGGTTCTCCGCACTGCTTTTCTAAAGATACAAGTGCAAATCTGTGATGAAAACCCGGCTAGTGAAGTCTTTGAAAATAACAGGGATGATTACTGCTGAATCAAATGCACCAGGGCATGTGTTGAACATATGCAGAAAGACAATTACTGTTTTGTTGTATCAATTATTTTATGATCATTTTAATAGCTTTTAAAAATCAATATTTTGTGGTGGTGAAAATGAAAAATCCCTAGAATTTTTTTCCCTCCACCCTACTTAATGTTGCAGGAATCTGAGCCTCTTCCTCTGAGCAGGATGTTTTAAATTCACTATGAATCTCTAGGGCTTTGTGAAATATAATAAATATAAGCTTGGGTATTTTGATTCTGACTTGCAGATTGTGAATAACTTTTGCTAAGTTGTGAATTGAAGTGTGAAGCAGAAACACAAGCCTTCTCACTAGACCATTAGGGCTCAAATCCAACCTTTTTTTTCCGCTACAATGTTGTGCTAATGATTTGGTACATATTTATCAAGTGGTTAGTACAGTTATGGCAAGTTTTTGTATTATCCTAGATCGTTTGTATTGACATCATGTTTGGCAAGCTGAAAGGAGAGTTTAATTTTGGGAATCAAAAATATTGTGTGTAATTCAGAGTTATTACGTTGGGCCGTGTCCCATAGGAATAGTTCAGGTCTATTTTTGTGTCTCTGTGTGAAATGTTCCACAAGAGAAAAGCAAATTCCCTCTGAAGTCACAGATGGTAACATAAATGATGTCCTTGATATATGGACCAATAAATTATTGTGAAGTAAAATGAGTTATGGGGGAAAATCAATGATGAGTCTCTTATTCTTGGAAATGTAAGCTGTTTATGCTTATAGTACACTAATGTCAGTGTTTTCAAAAGTTATCACTGACTTATTTGTCTTTCTATTATTTCCATATACTACCAGACAAGTTTGCGTGATTCCTCATTATTGGATTGATCATTTAATTACACAAAGATAATCATCGGTAATCAAACTTAATTTAAAGCAGTGTTTCAATTAAGATCCTGTTTCCTTAGTCCTGCTGATGTGTTTTTATCCAGGAGTGGCACATAATTTATGAGTTGGTCTTTTTAAATACATTAAACCAAATATAAAACAGAAAATAAATAATTTACTATTGTTTGATAATGATTTAGAAGCTTATAATATTATAATTTGGAGGATTCCGTTTTTGTATCTGTTCTAGTGCTAATGTGCAGATATGTGAATTATGGACATTACATCTTTTCTGAAATTTCTAAAGTGAGGTAAAATGCCTCTATTCATGAAAATATTGGCTTTAAAAATAATAAAAAATGTTAAATATATACCAGCATGTTGTGTATAGATCAGGAATAATAACCACACTGCTCTCGCGTCGGAAAAGTCCTTAATACAAGTCAATTCAGAGAGTTTAGTTGGGTTGGATGATTCATTTTGAGACATGAAAATAACAGGAAAGATTCCACTCAGCGATATTCTCTGCTTCTCTGTGTGTTTCAATACAGCTACACCAGCACCTACACCAAGATCTTTATCTTTATTTATCTACCACTAATGGCCATATTTGCTCTTTCATTCTCTATCATCCATATTTTGTTTATCAGGTTTTGCTTCCTTTGTATGGCCTGTTACAGTATTTTCCACAGAAGTGAATTTACTTGAATTAATCTCAAATTTAGGAATTCCAAGAAACAGTCAGTTGCAATCAAAAATGTTTTTATTTGAATATTAAATTATAGAATTATTTCTATATTAATTAATCATTAATCATTAAATTTGTTTTAAGCAAATCAGCCTTAGTTTTCATATCTGCTGCAATGATTGTTTGATTTGACAGTGTTAAATTTTGAATGAAATGCTTCACCAAACAGTAGGAAAAACGATGCTAAAATGAAAATATTAGCGGTCATGTTTTTATACAATCATTTCGGGTGTAACGGTACAGATAAACAATGGTTCGGGATGTTTTCAGTACAGTGGGGGAACAAACAAAAAATAATTTTTTTGTTTTTTTTTTTTTTTTTTG
>JAFVLL020036831.1:0-23332 GCA_021397915.2 Tor tambroides | reverse complement strand
GCGTGAGAATTGAGTGACAGATAGACAGGCCTTGTGTTTTCACCAGAGCACCAGAGTAATTAGCATGTTACCAGTGAACTGACAGGAATGTGTCTTGAGAAGGTGCATAAAATAGAAGAGGGATTTTGTCTGCTGTTAATTCCTCCATCTTTTCAGGTCAAAGGGTGAGCTGTGTGTGTCTGCTGACGGTAAGAGAAGAGACGGGTGCATGAATTGACTCTCAGGCCAGGCCTAATGGGAAAACTGTATGCGGAGGCAAAAGTCTTCAAACACTCGCATGCATACACATGCAGAATATATCCTTTTGCTTATCCAAGCTAAGCCTTGTGGGAATTAATATAGAGTTCAGCCTGAAATAGAGAGCACGACTGAGATGGAGAGAGCGGGATGCTTGCAGAAATACAGGTTAAATATTTGGATGCAGGATTCGCTCAAGGACTTCCTGTTTCTCCTTATCACATAGAGCAGTAGGGGCTGTTCTAAAGATAAAATCGAAACATTAAAAACTTTATCTTTCCACACGATGGCAAAATTATTTTCCTAAAGACGTTTTTCACTAAAGCTTAAAGGACGAAAGTGTGATTTCGGGGGTGCGTACTTAGGACCTTGAGGCTGGTTTTCATGGGAAAAGTCTGCTTGTGGACTTCATATTGTTGCTGTCTCAGCATGCTAAGCATTCCCTTAGCACCCGCGGCGGCATTAGTGCCTCATGCATACAGATGGAGCTGCTTTCTCATGGCCTTTTTACGCTCAGAACTGATTACCTGTAAACTAAAGCTAGTTTTGTGTTCAAAGAGGGTAAGTAATGATGGTTGACTTTGTATGTTTGTGTTGTTACACCATCACATATGCTTACTTGTTTCATAGCCATAGGCAATTCTCGTCGCATTTGGTAATGTGGGTTTTTATTATATCAGCTAGTAGTAGAACATGTGGAAATGTCACCATATATACTATGGGGCTGATTAGCAAGGCTGATAGATCTATCCATCCGAAATAGAAATCTTTTGTAACATTGTCTTTTTACTTTTACTTTTGATCAATTTAATGGGTCCTTACTGAATAAAAGTATCAGTTTCTTTAAAAAAATCAAATTTTACTGAACATTGGTGTGTAGTAACGTACGTTTTAAGAAATACATTCAAAATCTAAAAGACAAGTAGTTACAACTTCAGAAAACAAGATGCAGCATATATCATTCGTTCCTGCTTAACACGGCAAAAAGCGTTGAATAATAGACAGGGAGCATGAGAGAGGAAGAGGTTTGTTGTATTCTCCACGCATGACAAATAGTGTCTGCCAGGACGATGTTCGCTTGGTGGCGTGTGCAGTGCAGGAGAGAGACAATTAGTCTGAAAAACATGCTGTGTAATGTTGAAAACAAGCTGAAGAGCAGTCAGCAGTGAAGCTGAAGCTCTTCACGTTGACACTGGCAAGAATTCATTGTCAGTGTGCATCAGAACAAGTGAGCATGTGTCGCTCATTTTTTTGAGCATGATCTCTCTCACTTTCTCTCTGTGATGTTATATAACTAGCAAAGGCAGATGCATTCTCGATTTAAAGACTTAATTGACCTCACTAAGTGTCCCGGGCTCTCCAGAATGGAAGGAAGTTGTCTACTTTCCGCCGTCATGCAAAGTGACTATTGATTATGCTGTATGTCTTTGATAGCGGATTTCCTCTCTGTACCAGGGAAAGAGAGATCATCCTTTAGCACTTAAGCGGATGTGCATATTTAGCAGCTCTGGTCCTGCAGGGCTGTGTAATGCTATGATGTGCATTGCTGTGTTGTTGTAGCTGCAGGGTCTATTGTGTTGTGTGATAAAAGCCGTAAATTTATTTACATCCTGTTGGTGTGCATGTAAAGCATGCAAGACATACAAAACACATTCATCCCAGCTTTGAATGATTCCTGGGTCGTTATTGCACTTCTAACACAGGGAAATCCTGCATGGACGTCGTGCTGCTGAGAGGATTAATATAATAGCTGTTTTAGCAGCGATTCTGGTTTGGATTTCAGCCACTTAGGCTTCAAGTATGTTTGTATTTCAAAACTGGAGTTACATGAGTGTAGAGTACTCTCCAGATGAGTGTCAAGATGGAACTTGGGTGGGAAATTGAAGTACTTCAAATGAATACGTGAGTGGAATATTTCATCACCTCGGCTTCGTTGCGCTATAAAGCCAAGGTGAGCGAGTCCAGCTCACCTCTGTACCACCTTCTGATGATATTCCCTTCACCACGTTGGCATCAGACGGAGCTGACAGGTGCCAGTCTGCGTCTGCGAGTCAACTTTTTCCAATATCATTTTATTTTCTCTGTGACCTGGTTGTTCAAACAATGTTTTTGAATTAAAAATTAACTTAGAAACCACAAATGGTTGCTTTTGGGGATAGATGGAAGATCTGTTTGCCAAGAGCTCTACGTCCTTCAAATGAATCAATGGAAAAAGAATGTTTCCTGCTCATGACTTTGTCAGTTAGACGAGGGAAATGCTAGAAAAAGAATAGAAAATATGCATTGACGTCCAAGCTTCTCCAAATCCCATTCCGCATCTTAAGTTTCCGTGAAGCTCAGGTCTATGTTTGCAGACAGCCAGATAACACACCATTCTTGTGAGTGAGGTTGGCAGAAGGTCTCAGATTAGGAGATGGATGTGCACATCATGTTGAATAAGGGAAGAATTCCAATAACAAGAGCTGTTACTCAAACACAACAGCCTCTGCCATGATAAAAGCCTTTATTTATATAAAGGTTTAATATTTTTTGTTGCTCTTCACAGTGAAAGATTGATTTTTTTTGAGGTTAGAATTATTCTGGAATGGTAAAGACATTAAGCATTAATGACCGACTTCTTAACTCATAATCTCACAGCAGAAATCAGTTGTTCAAGAAGTAGTTCATCCTAAAATGAAAATCATTTAGACCTACTCAAATTAGTGTCATTTCAAAGCTGTATGACTTGCTTCTTATTTACTATTCTGTAAAACAAACAAAAAAGAGAGAAATTTTGCAGGATGTCTTGGCTGCTCCTTTGCTTGCTAAGAAGTACATGGAGATATTGGGTCTGGCAAAAAATTGCCTCTTATGTGTCTACCTACCTATTGTTGAAGTTAGAACGTCATACTGGTTTGGATCAGCATAGGGCTGGACGATTAATCGAAAAGAAATCGAAATTCAGAACCTCTAACCCATGCAATTTTCCCATGTCGGTTATTTAGTTTTTTTTTTAATCCTATTAATACTTTCCCCTTAAAAACATACTACCATAGTTGGCGCTATACAGACGTGACCATTGCGCTCGCGTACTTTGCAGCGTCTCACACGTGAATGGCGCGTTAAAAGAATTTAAACTTTTACCCCCAGCACCACTCATCAATGTCAGTTCCAAAACAGTGGACCAATCAGAAGACCCCGGGGCGGGGCAAGTGTTGCAAGCGTACAGTAGCAAGTTGACATGGCAAGTTTTGTATTTGACAGCAACATGGCGGAGTAGGCATTCTGTGATGTGCTTTTTTTTTTTTTTTTTTTTAAAGCATTCCTGAGCACTGCGTCTCACGGTTTCAGACACAAAGACGTGTTCTGTGTGAATGGCCAGTAAGAACCTAGGGTAAATGCTTAAACATATAGAGTGACAGGACAAGATCACTGAGATAGTGCCCTGCTCTTTCTCTTAGTCCACAGTGCTCTATTTACATTCATTATTTAAAACTAATCACAATTAATCTCATCCAAAATAGTTTTTGTTATATGAGTGTGTACTGCATATATTTATGTATATATAAATACAAACACATGCATGTATATATTTAAGAAAAATATAATATAAATGTATATACATGTAAATATTTTCAAAATATATACTGTATGTGTGTGTATTTATATATATATATATATATATATATATATTTATATATATATATATATATATATATATAATATACATAATTGCATTATTCATTTACAAGAGATACAAGTTATTTTCTACTTTTCACATGACAATATTTAAAATGCATTTCATTTGCAAGAGATGCTGGTTATTTTCTACTTTTGACATGGCAGTATTCATTTATTTTGTTTTCAAAAAATGAAAGATAAGAAATGCACTCTTTCATTAGAAAAAAATATCCCACCTTTAATAGTTGAGTATATTTACAGTACAAAACTTTAATGAACTATGAGGGCAAAAAAAAAAAAAAAAATCATTCAATAATCGTAATCGAGTTAAAGTGTTAAATTAATCGAGGTTTTGGTTTTAGGTCATATATCAGCAGCCCTAGATCAGCATGAGGGTGAATAAATGATGACAAAGTTTTGGATGAACTAGCCTATTTCTTTCAGCCACAGCTAGAGATTTGAGGTCTTGTAAAGTTAATGTCATTATTTCAGCTCTGCAACTGTGCTGGACTTGTCCGCCGTCATCTTTGGTCCCCTGAGTCCCTTAATTTGGGACTCTTTAGACCCATATCCGATGCTCTTCAGTCCTGGCTCTGTCCCAGCATCCCCTCTGGTTGCCCAGGCCTGCGTCTCTTCCTGAGATAAGAGTGCTGCTTTTTCAAGGCCGAACAAACTAGTGTTTGCTGTTTATTTGCCCAGAGCAGCAACATCTGTTTGTCGTGGGGAACCGAAAGCACTATAACTCTAGCACCATTTGGACTTTGGGTTTATAACCCTATATAGAGCCATATCGATGGTGTGTTCAAAGCTTTTTAAAGTCTAGCACACATACAGACACCTGTGCTCCCAATATTTCTTTTATGAGACAATGAGGGCATAATAAAGAGTTCATTTATGCATTTACAATTTTTTAACCGTAAACACACTTTCTTTTTAATCATCTCATTTACTGCTTCTCGGAGAATTGTATTGGTAGTCATGTGATGTACACTACCCTTCAAAAAGTTTAGTGTCGGTAAGCTTTTTTTAATGATTTTAAATCTCTTATACTCACCAAGGCTGCATTTATTGATCAGAAATACAGTTAAAGAAGTATTGTAAAATATTATTAAAATTGAATATTTTCATTGACGCGTCAGTGGGTGTGTATGTTTTCCTTTATCACATATTCTAGCTCTCATCTTCTAGATTTGTCTTCTCTATCCTAATTTCAATCCATAATTAAAGAGCCTGTGGTCCTCATAAGTATTCTGTTGAGCTGCCAGAAATCTGCAGAGCAGAGCGGCACAAATTAGCCAACGGTATCTAATAGGTTTCCCCCCTCCTGTTCCAATTCCTGTTCCTTCTCATCCTCGGCTGTGAGAAAGTGAGCTGTGGTGGCAGGTGTCAGCTGAGAGAGCCGGCTGCTGATTGGCAGAGATGTTCCAATTGATTTTGAGTCGTTAAGCCCATTTAATGCCAGATGTGAGATTCAAGATAATAGCTGAAAGCACCAAGCTTCTGCATCAGTGAAACCTGCATTTCTGTTATTTCTCATTTAATATTGTCTTTGTGTCAGAAAAATGTGCCAAGTTAGATGGATTTTTCCTGTGTCTTTTTATGTTGACAATAGGCAGTTCTTCTTTTCTCATCATTACTCATTTGTAAAAGTCATATCCATGTCAATGAATACATACACAAATGCTCTCAAACTGTTTGTTTAAAATCGGCACAAAGCATTTTTTGTCTTCGTGACATGATTTCACTCAGTTCCATCTTCTCAAATGATCCCATATGAAACTTTAAACTGTAAGTATTGCTGTTTAATCTCTCTACAGCGCATCTGTCGGCTTTTAAGGTTCGCTACTGATTTTCTTCAACAGTACATTTTTTCCCACAGTTCTGCTGCATTATTCACTGTCAGGCTTCTCTTTGAGACACTCAAAGAGAAGAGACCCAACTCTCTTCTTCACTATGGGAGAAAAACTGTGCTTTGTGGAAACAACGGGGGGTTTAGTCGAAAACAAAGACAATGTGAATTTGTCATGACTGTTTACAGCTGTTTTTTCATTAGTTTACTAAAAGCACTCATGTGAGGAGCCATGGAGACAGATCGAGATGTCTATGCTGGAAAGCGTAGAACAGTCACAGTGCTTTTTTTTCGTTTGACTGAGACAGCAGGATGCTCATTAATTCTCCAATAATTGCCGAAAGAAGCTGCAGGCAACCCTGTGAAGAGCAGCAATTTGGACCCATCATTCTTGGCTTGGTTATCTGTAGGTTCGGGCTGATTCGAAGAGCTCCTGTCCATTATTTTTTAAATAGAAGGTTTCAAGTTATGATTCATTCTGATTAACCTTCGGGGAGTTGAACCTCCTGGGAACCTTCTTGAAAAATTTCAAATAGTTCTTAATTTAGATGACAGCAAATTCTGACCTATTCAGATATAATCTAACATTCTGAGATCTATTTGTGTTTACATTTATGGACTTGGCACCTAATTTTATACAAAGTGACTTAAAATACCCATGACCTTGGCATTGCTGGCATCATGTTAGCAATATAAAATATAAAAAATTGTGGGGGGGGCATACACTAATAAGCTAATGCAGCACTAAGTCAACTTGATTGTGTGCAGTCGTTATTATCTTTTATTTACAATCTGTCCATTCAATTTAAATCTAATGCTCTACAAAGGAAAAATATTATATCAGCCAAACATTTGAGATTTTTTGTAAGCACTAATAATTTATTATTTATATTATATTTTATTTATATGTTCATATGATAAACTCTTCTTTTTTTTTTTTCTGAGTGCAAGATTCCCATGTATGACTGTTTAGAAATTTTGTAGAAAGCTTTGCTATTATAGAAGATAAATGGCTGAGAGTTGTTTATATATCTTCCTCTAAAGCTAAATGTGTTTTGTCTATCCGCTCAGATGAGCGATTATTTAGACTTGGCTTCTTCTTAGTATCCGTTCATGATTTATCCTCTAGGATGGATGTCACTGGCTTAACGAATGAAAGGCAGAGATCGATTGCTCTCTGAGGAAGGTTGCATCAGATCATCTGCTCCATCTGATCTGCTCATGGTATCAAAGAGGTGTTTGAATCTCCCAGATCTTTTAAATTGATATCATATCAAGTTAATTCAATATCTCGATCATCACTGGGACATTACTGGACGTAATGTACAAACAGTACTTACACCCATTAATGTGATTTAAAATTTCATTACCTGATGCATGGGATTCTCTATAGTCTATTTGAGCAATAAAGGGCCAGCGGTCATTTGAGCAGGATGAGGCCATTCAGTAATGGGGTATCATTTCACTTTTGGTGCTGAGTGCATACCAGCCTTTATGTCTTCATTACAATAGACTGTTTTATTTTAGTGTAAAATCAATGATGGCTAACTTGCTTCTTAAAGAGAGGCCCGCAACCCCCGGGGCGGTGGAACTCTCTTCGTTTTTCTCAATCTCTCTCTATTTCTCTATCTCACACTCTTTATTTCTTTTTATCACCCTTGTATGAAGAAGGTTATTAATGCTGCACACTGGAGAAAATAAGCACATTTCTTTAACCGATAGACTGCTTACATTTAAGTCTACAGACTGTCTTAGTTTCTCTAATCTTAAGCGGTAAACCATACATGGCCTCTTTCTGACCACCAGCTACTCCAGGTTCACTACAAGTTAAGCTTTATCAAGAGCTGCTGTGATTAATGTAAGTTGACTTTCCTGTGGTGTGATATGCTCCTATTTTAAACTACGTTTTGCTAATTATTTTATAATTATTATACATGACCTCATATCACATGAAATATTATCACACCACAGGCCATTTGATCAACCAGGGAAGGAAAAAGATGATGAGGAAAAAAAAAAGTGTAGGGGAAAAAAAGCGAAAAATATTATAAATTCATATACATATATTTTAAACTAATTTTGATCTTGATTTTAAAACATATATATATATAGAGAGAGAGAGAGAGAGAGAGAGAGAGAGAGAAATAAATTTTTAAATTATAATTATTCACATAGAAGTGTGAAAAACGCAGGTAATTATGATTTTTATCGTTATTGTACATTCAGTTATTATGACTTAATATTACATGAAATATTGTCACACCATATAAAAGTGTTGGAAATGAAGGGGAAAAAATGACATTTTATAAACTCTTTATAAACAGAAATTTTAACTTAAAAAATAAAATTGTTATATATATATATATATATATATATATATACAGTATACATACATACATACATACATACATACACACACAGATATATATATATATATATATATATATATAACTACAGCAACAACAATTTTAAGTTAAAATATATATATAGAACTATTACACATGAAGAGTTTATTTGCAAAAACCGATAAACACCACTTTAAAAAAAGAGCTGAGTGCCCTGCATTATTCTCCACATATAACGCGATCTGAACCCTAAACACGTTTTGTCAAAAAAGCCGGTATTGTCCACTTTCAAGACTTCGCGAGTTCACGTTTTACTGCAGAAATCGACAAGCGCCCTTGTTGTTTGTGAACAAAAGCCGATAAGTCCATTTTAGCGAATCAGCGCACTGTATTCAAATCAGGTGACAAGGCTACTTTCACTTTGAAAAGACACGCTAGCTGAGAAGAGTTTCGTCAAAGCTGACTAAAGTGATCGAGGATGGATAATTTCTACAAACTTGATGAACCCGTGATATCTTCTTCAGGGCATAAAGGAAAATAAAAGCTGGAACTTTTTCCACGATAGCTTGGAAAAGCAGCATGTTGCAATGTTGAGGGAAAAGCTGCTCCCTGTATTGCGTGTAATCACAACCATACAGTCTATGATCACAACAACAACATTTGTCAGGCATCTACATTGTCATCTGAGGAGATTACGAAGATAAAATGAGTTTTTTTTGTTTAACTCTGAAACATGAAATGTGGAGTTATCTGCTTTTGCCAAAAAAAACGACTGTTGGCGTTTTCTGCTTTTGCTATAAAACAAACTTTTAATACATAAAAAAATACTTTCAGTTAAGTTTAATTTTGTAAGTTACCTGTATTTAAATTATTATTTCTCAATCAAAATAACCCAACTGCAGTTTGATTGATATTACTTGGAATGCACAATAAAAACAAAAACATGATTTCTGAAAATAAATACAAATGGAGTTATCTGTTTTTGCAAATAAACTCTTCACATGCAGCTTTGATGGCCTAACATCACAAGACCATTTAAAATTAATTTATGGACAAAAAAGGGGGAAAAGTGAAAAATGCTATAAATTCACAGAAATTGTAACTTAAATGTTGATTTAAACAAATTGTTATATCATTATTAAATTATGTAATAACACACCTACCACAGATTATTTTCTGTGATAAACAACAGCATGTCACAGCAGCTGTTGATAAAGCTCAACTTGTTTTAAACCTGGAACATTCCTTTAATGTCCTTCAAAAACGCACACGCACACCGTTTTAAGTTACTCCAGGGCTTGTGTGTCCTAATAAATCGTAAAGACGCGTGGGTCACGGTGATATAACCTCTCATTAAGGCTGGTTTGCTGGACACACACACTATGACCCTCTTCTGAGGCAGAGCATGAAAAGGTTAATCGCGCTCTCTCAGCGGACCCGTACACACACAGACGATTCTGGAGGCCGTGAGAGTCACGTCCATCACTGGCCTGCAATAAGATTGAAGTTGCATGACTGCGTGTGAGTGAGCAGGTTTCTGCTGCAGTTGATATAGTGGTCAGAGGGATGGATAAGTTTCTCGCTCTGCTCCTGGAGAACCTGTTCCATAGTTTCAGTTACACTGACCTTGAGCTTAAACCAAATGCCTTTTTGCAAACCCCTTTCATCCATTTAAATTGAGTTGTCTCTTAGAGCTTGAAACTTCCTGTTCTTTGATGTACCTTCATAAAACTTTCAGAGAGCCTGACTGATTTTTTTTTCCCCCACCACCTGTGTCACCCGTGTCAGTGTTTTATAAAAGGTACAAAAGACTTTAAATATTTTAAAACTTAAATAGGTTAGTATTAAAATTATATCAGTTAATGAAGTCTTTGTAAATTTAAATGCAGTTCATAAAACCTTAAATTTAGCATATTTTTATGGTAAAGATCTGGCAGCCCATTTTTTTTTTTGTTAATTTTGTGATTTTTATTCAGGGCCATCTTCCTCACCTTTTTAAAATGACACACTTGGCGTCCTCTTTGTCCTGTGAGAAATCGGAGGTGAGAGGCAGTGTGTTTACCAGTCCAGTGTTTATTCCTCAGGGAATCTGCTTAAGATTCACCAAGTTGGGTGCAGCGTTGTGAGACAGGCTTCCCATGATAAATGTCCTTTCTGAGACACTTTGTTTACTGAGGAGTCTACAAACTGCCATGTCGCCTTTCAACTCCTGCAGCAGCTTAGCATTACGGTTGTGCCGCTGTAAATATAGCACAGTGCTTTCAAAACAAACACTCACCCTATAGAGCGTCAAATGTGAACATCTTCTCCAACCTTGAAGAACATTCATAGACTTAGGCACATTTTGCATGTTGCTTCTAATCCAGTGAAGCGCATCTGTTGAAAATTTTACTTTGAGAGTGAGATGCAAGGCTTCTCCCACGCATATTCAGCAGTGTTTAAGGTGCAGTGGAATACCGGCGCTAGAGCAGTGCTGAAGCCACGTCTAAGCCTCCAGCTCTAGCTAGAATTTTGACTGACACCTCAGTCTCCAGCAGAGCAATGCAAGCATCACTCATTCTTATTGAAATTATACGATTCAGTTTCCTTATACTATATACCACATGCTATCTATGTTAGGAATATTTTGGAACTTTGTTTTGATAGATAGATAGATAGATAGATATAGATAGAGTGAGTGAGAGAGAGAGAGAGAGAGTGAGTCTGCGCCAAGAGTCTGCGTTTGAAATATTTCTTCCAACAGTTCTTGTAACTGAGGTGAAATGCATGGTTGTAGACATTCTCTCTCTGTTTTCTTGCCCCTTATACTCTCTGTGTTCCCAGTCATGTCAGCAGTGACTTTAATTCCACTTCAGTTCAACGTAAAGATTTGACAACTTTAATATGCGCCTATGTCATTGATTTACTTCTCCCACTGTTTTTTTTTTTTTAAAGAGAGCTTAAAAATACTACAAACAGAACAGTCAAGAAAGCATTCTTGGAGTGCTGAGCTCAGTTGGGCGTTAAATTATTAAATCTGTCCAGTGAGTTAGTCCAAAACAAGTGAGAACTGAAGCAAGAGGGCAGAATCTCCCTGTCTCTTTCTCTCATCCCTTTTTTTTCATCTTAGACTCATCAGAGAAGAACAAAGCCTCCATTTATGTCCCCCGCCGAGGCACACACGGCTAATGCACCATTATGAGGCACTCGCCTCACCCCACTCACGTCCTTTTCCTGGGCTTTCAGGACTTTTCTGTAGCTCCGAGGACACTTTTTTGCTGTCTTTCCCTGCACGTTGCACCCTGACCCTTGTCTTTTTTTTCTCCCTTGCTAATGTGTTCTCTCACGTTCTGCCCCTGCCTCTCACCTCTGCTTCTTCCTGGAGTTTTTGATGTGACGGCACAGGCTGCCGTTTCAATCACAGGAGAGGTTTTACAAATAAGGTAAATGAGTTAAAATTGCACACAGCCTGAAGGATGGTCGGAGGGGCCGGTAAGCAGCATGGTCGGTGTTTCCAGGCGTGCTCTGACTTTATAAGTGTTCGAGCTTGTTTTAAGCAGTGCTGAGGCAGTGCAACCATGCTAATGCTAATGACCTTCAGTCACTGTTACACACATAAATGTTGAATGATGGATGGACACGAAATGGCTTAGTGATTTGAGAAACGGTGTTGTTAAATGTAGATTAGTCTGTTAGCTTAACCCTCAATTGTGTATTCCCATACAGAAAATATAGTGCTCCGGCAAACTTCCAGTGATAAATTTGTTCATATTTCAAATGCAAATGAGCTTTGTGGTATATTGTTGCAACATAATATAACAAGTAAAACGGAATATTTAATGAGGGGGAAATGTAGGACAGTGTTTTTATCCATTTGGAAATTACTGGATTGTGAAAAGTGGTCTCTCTATTATATTTCTGTTTTTTATGTTCATATAAATATATTTAAAAAAAAAAAAAAAAAAAAAAAGATTTTACCCTTTATGTAAATGCCTGTAGTAAATTTTGTTGTAAAGTGACGCTGAGCTTTAAAAGGTGCTATATAAATGAAATAGTCACATTTTATTTAGTTTTATTTTATTTCTAGCAGAACAAATAATATATTTATATATTGCATTTATATTTAAATGTCTTAAAATGATCAAAAGTCACAGTAAAGACATTTGTTATTGCAAAAGAATATTTAAAATAAATCAAACGAATAATGTGACTCTGAAGATGAGCAGTGACTGCTGAAAGTTCAGTATAATAAGTATAGTAAAATAGAAAAGTTTTTTTAATTTGTAATAATATTTCATAATATTAGAGGTATGATCTCTACATTGAAATTTTGAATTTATTTATGTGATTCATATCTTGCAGTTCAATTAATCAAGAAGTGGGTCTTGTAAATAAGCATAATCTGAGCAAAAGTGGCGTGAACTGCAACAGACAACGCAGAGTCGCTCTCTTGTTTTGCTGCGTTTTCAATCGTGGCCCAATTATGATATGATGCATCGCAACATATTAAATTGAATCATAACATATCATTACGGGTACAGATATCCCTGACATCCTTGTTTTCATTTGCATCAAATTAAACAAGTAATCTACTCTGACTAAGGTTCATAGAGGCTGCTTCCTCTCAGGTTATTTGACAACTCGCTGCTTCATAACGTGGACGTTGATACATCGAGTTCTCCATGTTACATTAGCACAGAGCCATTTCTCACCTCCCAGGGCATTAAAAACGGCCCTCACCCTCAGGCTAAAGTGCTCCCTCACCAAACAGAGCTTCAGCGCCCACTTTTAACCTGCCAAGTGTGAGATACACACAGCCTCTGTGTCTTTCACAGCGTTCTTTATCTACCCCGTGGTGGGAAAGGTACTTGGCAGAAGAGCGTGCTGATAATTTCAACCACCATGACTGAAGGAATTTGTTTCACTGGATTTCTGTCCTCAAGTTTGCTGCTTCAATCTCGAAGGCATTGTCAGGCAGTTCAGC
This sequence comes from Tor tambroides, assembly GCA_021397915.2. NCBI lineage: Eukaryota > Metazoa > Chordata > Actinopteri > Cypriniformes > Cyprinidae > Tor > Tor tambroides. Next base: position 10,278 of record JAFVLL020036831.1, on the reverse strand, counting down.
TAACCGCCTCGTTTATGCTTGATAGCGAATGAGAGCGCATGTAAAAGCTATTAATAATTTACAACATCAGAAAAATCGAGGATGCGACTGTCGGGTTTGCTTTTATCGCTGTCGTGCCGTTGGTCGGTTGTCGAACATGCTTACACTTCAGTGACAACAGCGTTCACACGGGGAAGGCACTCATGATGCTTTTTGATTTGCCGCGTGGCGCCCGTCAATTTATCAGTGCCGGGTGTGATTTCGTATTCACGAGGAGATTGCTTTGGATATTCCAATAACAGCGAAGGAAATGTCAGCCGCTTCTTCCTCGTCATCTCTGCAGGCATCACTTTGTGCCCTTATCGCAGATTGATGGGCAAACAGCCTCTTCTCTCTGTGTTGTCAATCAGAAACTCCTATAAACATTACAGATTCGTCACCGCAGTCACGCAGCTGGACTCTGTGTCTGTGCACAAATGTCAATGGTCAGTCTTCTGTGTGTTATCAAAATCATGGTGTGGCCCTCAAGGGACCAAGATGTGCCCCCTAGAGGAACCTGTTGGCATGGCAAATTGTTGCCATATCAAAATCTGCTGTACTATAGGGCCCTATGAAATCCGATTTATTTTTCCCAAATTTTGTTTTATTTTTTTCCAAATTCTGATTTTTCCATTTTCATTTTTCTGGATTCTGTTTTTTTTTTTTGTTTTTTTTTTCATTTTAATTTTTCTGGACTCCATGTTAATGGTTAAATTAAATTTTATTAGTCAAAAACCATGTCTAATTAATTAAAATCATGAAACTTATACAATTTAACACCCGTTTATTAAAAGTTTTACAAAAATGACATGTTTAGGGCCCTATGAAATTTTTAATTAATGAAAATTAAACTAACTTTATTTTTTGGTAAACAAAGGTGATTTAGTTTTAAAATTAAAACATGGAAGAAATATTGTGTGATGCATTAAAATAAAGTTTTAATAATTATAGTAGTAGTAGTAGTAGTAGTAGTAGTAGCATTACGTACATTCTACTGAACTATAGTAATATATTTCTTGCACGTCTTATAGTTAAACCAAGCTTTTATTTTGAGTTGCCGTGAAGAACTTTAAATTTCTGTGTGTATATGAAATGACGATAGTTTTTCACATGCGCTTCAGTATGTGTGTAGTAAACGAAAGCGCGCGTCTGCGCCATTCATTCAGACAGGAAAACGCATATTTTTGTGGCTAAATATTCACCGACACTAGTCCATTTTGCATTTTGATTTAAGTGTAATAACCTATTTTTGATTAATTAATCCAAACTTTTACAAATTCTGTGACGTTCTGCGTTATACAGTAAATTCCGTTTTCATGACTGGATTCCGCATTTTCGTCCACGTTTTCCGCATCGCGGAAATCATAGAGCCCAACTATTCTGCTGATTCTCTTGAAATTTTTCCACTGGACTTCTGCAGACTTTACAGAGAGTTTGAGGCAGAAGCACGTCAACATGTGAAGGAAAGCTATATTTCAGTTAGTATTTGTGGTGCATAATGAATGTTGTTTTTCCGAGCAACAGCTTTCACTCTGAATCGATGTTCCAGAATGCATCAATATCTCATAATCTGTTGCTTCTCTCTGCAGTTGTGTGGCTGTGGGCTGCTGGGAGTTGGAATCTGGCTGTCTGTGTCTCAAGGCAGCTTTGCAACCTTCTCCCCCTCCTTCCCCTCTCTCTCCGCTGCCAACATGGTTATCGCCATAGGCGCCATCGTCATGGTGACGGGCTTCCTCGGATGCCTGGGTGCCATCAAGGAAAACAAGTGCCTGCTTCTGAGCGTAAGTTATACCACACCTACACACTTTACACTCCTGAGGTGTAAAAACAAAGTAACGGTCTGTTGTGAAAAGAAAGTATTTGCACTTACCTTTTAACCTTGTGATGTCTAGTCTTTTGTGTTTTTGTGAATAATTTTTATATTATATATACTTTACAACTTTATACGTTGCTTTATATGTGCTTGTGGGTAATTGAACCACAATAATAGTTTTGCATTATAATACAAGTTCATAATTATACCTTTAAAGGGATAGTTCACCCAAAAATGAAATTTCTGTCATTAATTACTCACCCTCATGTCATTCCAAACCTGTAAGACCTTCGTTCATCTTCAAAACACAAATTAAGATATTTTTGAACAAATCCAAGAGCTTTCTGACACTGCATAGACAGCAATGTAACTGAAACATTCCCAGAACCAGAAAGGTAGTAAGGACATCGGTAAAATAGTGAAGAATTGATGAATAAAGTCATTATTTTTGTTTTCTTTGGACAAAAAGTATTCTCGCAACTTCGTAAAATTACGGTTGAACCACTGATGTCACATGGACTATTTTAACGATGTTCTTACTACGTTTGTGACCCTATGCAGAGTCAGAGAGCTATCTGATTTCATCAAAAATATCTTAATTTTGTGTTCTGAAGATGAACGAAGGTCTTACGGGTTTGGAACGACATGAGGGTGAGTAATTAATGACAGAATTTTCATTTGTGGGTGAACTATCCCTTGTGTGTAATGCATTAAAAAATGGATTCAAGTACATTAGGTAGTTCTAAATTTTTATACTATTTAAAGGTGGAACTCTTTTTTTATATATATAAAAAATAAATATAATATATGATATAAATTAAATATTAAAAAAATAAAGTATAATTTACACAACTCTCTGGAATACTTGATTGATTCTGTTGGTCAGTCGCAGCATTGCACACATTATACAACTATTTTTACAAAATATATAATCGACTGTTTTTCCAGTCAATTTACAGTTCTTGTGCTAGTTTCATGGCTCTAGTATTAGTCTGCAGTCTCTTTCTTCTCGCATAAAACAAAAATTTCAACCAAATTAACTTTTCGTGTCGTTTCGTTTATTTATTTAGTGAGTAGCTGTGTAAAAAGTGGGATAATGTACAGCTGGCCAGTCATTATCCCAAAATAAGCGCTGTCAGGATGTGAAGTGGCCTTATGAATACCTTTTATAATGCATTATACATACAGGCTTAAAGTAAACTGTTACCAGAGAGGTTTGCTAATTATCTACGTTGCAAAATGAGTCTCTTCATTGCACTCAAGTGTTTTGGTTCAGAAGTAGAGTTAAACCACATGCCTCTCTATCTCCCCCCCCCCCCCCCCCCAATCTCTCTTTGATTTTACACTCATTTTCACTTTCTCTCCCCATTCTGCTAATGGTGTTAAGCACAGTCTAATTGAAAAAGGTTATCACTTGCATGCTTTTCTGTCATTTACAGAAATGAATAATGCATCCGACATGCCATTGTTTTGTTTGGGTAAACAAGTATTAAATACTGCGCTATCTGCTTGTGGACTTGGCATGTGATTCCAAACAAGCGTTATTTCATTTATTTTATTTACTGTAATTTGAAAAAAAAAAAAAAAGGCTTTATATTCAGTACTAGTGAAGGAAGAGACGTTTGGAAAATTCACAAATCCTATCAAACCCAGAATCATCCCTGCTTATTAATTTTTAATGTCAATCTCCAGTTCCTACGGTTCCCTAAATGCCTGTTAGATAGGAGCGGTGTAAATTCGAATGGTCTGACCTTTAGATTTCACTATCTGTGCTGTATATACGCAGTGTCCGTGGCTCTGAGGGAGAGTGAGACATCAGAGAAGAGTTTTCACGTCACTGGGTTTGAGATCTAAGCAGCCAGCCCTATGTTTCTGGATGTGGTGTAGCGCTCTCTTCCCCCAGAGGTCTAGGAAGGAAGAACCTTCAAAGCTTTTGCAGTCTTCACATCCATTCCTTCAACTTTGCTCTATTTACGTACCCCATATGGTCCAGACCAGCGAGTAGAATCAAGACAGACCAGACATGTACATATATTGTCATTCAGCGGTTGGCGAGGCCGCACGTAGTCAACACAATCGCTCTCACCCTTCTCTAATGGTGGAAGGGAACTTATTTTGCGGACCTGTCAATGTCGAGGTTCAATAAACAAGTGTCTTAAAGGCTTTCAGATGGCTCGAATCTGCGTTTCAGATGGACTTTGACAGAATCGGTCATCAGGAGATGACTGGAAAATGTACTGAGCACTCAGCGAAATAATGTTTACTGGCTGACAGGCGCATGCTGTGTGGAAGGCTGTGTAAATATTTAGCTGAAGAAGTGAAATAGAATGAGAGGGAGAGAGTGAGTGTAGAAAGCTGAGATGATTCATTCAGACAGGTCTTTCCCTATGTCTCTCTCACTCTCAATCGTGTCACTCACTTCCTTTTTTTTGTTTATTTTCTTCTTGCAGTTCTTCATTGTCTTGCTGATTATTCTGCTGGCTGAGCTGATTTTGCTCATTCTTTTCTTCGTCTACTCTGATAAGGTAAGCCTGTTCACCAGTTTTATATCGTGCAAATGATTTTACTGTATTTCCATACAAATCCCACTATCTAATCTCTAATTAGTGGCAGATTCTTCGGCTTTGATTTTGCATGGTAGATGGAAAAATCCCATCAAACTGCACCTTATCCTAACCAGGCAATCAACAAACGATTAAAATTTGTAAGCAAATGAGTTGCAGAAGATTTTGGATTGTGCTGTATAGCCACCAACACATGAAATCTCATTAGTCCAGAATCCTCATAACTGTGTATTTAAACATCAATTATTGATTCGGTAATGTATTTTCATTGTAGTTTATTCACATGTATTCTTACATAACAAAAAAGATCCACCTTGAGCAAACATATAAATTTTTTATGCACATTTTTTGTTGTTTCTGTTAACCATTTTTTGTAATCCCCATAAACTTTGCATAAAACTATTTCGATGGAAACTGTCAAATGCTCATCCCATTTCCCAAGCTTAATCAGGTCATCGAGTTCTTTAAAGAACAGCCGCCTCTCTTGTCTTGCGCAGTGCAGGTTAAGAGTTTTCATCACCAGGCGAGCACTCAAAGGTCAGAGGTCACCCCACACAACAAGGCCTAATCCCGGCCAGTTGTCACCAAGTAATTGGCGCTGAGCTCTTTCTCGGTCAATCCTTCCACCTGCCTCAGCGTTCAGACTCTTTCTCATGGCCTTCGGGGCACCGCACACGCACACAACTGGAAGCGATACTGTGCCAACTGGAATGTCTAAAACAGGGCAGTCTGACCTTTTGACACCATGCAGATCCTGGTGGATTTCTACCCAACCTGAGCACACAGAGGTCCTGTTTCCTCTTTGATGAAGTCGTGAGTGTCACCAAACAGATGCTTCAGAGTGTTTACTGCACAGTCTTCTTTTCAAGGGTGCTTCCCAAATGTACGGCAGGATGCTAGGAGGTGTTAAATCCCGTCAAGGATTTCTGGGTGGTTCATTATTCACTCCGTTTGCCACGCTCTCTGTGGAAGCTAAAGTAATTCACTTACCCACAATCCATTTAGAGATTAGGATCTGCCTATCTCCAAGGCACAAGAACTGCCTAGTTGTCTTATCGGAGCGTGTAACTCACACTCAAGCGTGGACTGCAAACTGAGGCTGCGTTTTGGTGGCAAAATGAACGCCAGATTTTTTCAAGCGTAAGACTTGCTTGCTCTTGTCTGTATAAGTTTGTTTCTGCAGACAAACTTTTTTCCATTGTGTGCAGACTCAAGGCTGTATCTTCATATAATGAAAGCTAGGCTGAAAGCAGTGTACCTATCATGTATTAGTCTTTAAAGACCACTCTGAGACCCCTAGCTATGTATTGATGTTGTTCGTACTACCGATATAAGATACCTATGTGACCTTTAACACAACGTGATGAGGGAGATACTTCAGAGAGGAGCGAGGGAAGATGAGATATAGAGATTTGTATCAACCGCACAAGGCTGTGAGCACGTCTCTTTCATTTTTCTACCACATGAACTGGGCGGCAGGGGTATCGCCGTCACTCAAAACCTGCTGCTCTATCCGCACAGAATGGCGTGAGCGATCAGAGGAATGTTTAATTGACTCCACTATTTGATCTCCAAATCACAAGGCATTCATTATCACATCTGAGGGAAAAAAGTCACGCTGGCAGTGTATGAAAACACACTTTTTCTGTACAAACAACAAAGTTAAAGCCAAGCATTTTGCTCAGATAGTAATGGGCAGGATATTACAGAGCTAGAAAAAGTTTGAATTTGAATTTTGTAAATTTGAATTTTTGATGTGACATTTAAAGGGGTCATCGGATGCCCATTTCACACAAGTTGATATGATTCTTTAGGGTCTTAATGAAAAGTCTATAACATACTTTGGTTAAAATTTCTGTAAAAATTTAGATTTAGTGTAAAAACACTTTCTTTACCCTGTCAAAATCAGCTCTGTTTTCAGCAAGCCGTTTTTTAGTACGTTGCTTTAAATGCTAGTGAGCTCTGCTGACCCTGCCCCTCTCTTCCGTGGAGTGACGAGCAGACCATAGATATGTGTAGATTCTCCATTCGACCGCTCCAGATACATTGACGAGTCAGCCGTCTTGCATTCACCATAATAATCAATGAATATTCAAAGATATACAAGTATAACTTGTATACGTATAACTTGCTGTTGTAGACGCACACAGTCAATGCGCTCAAAGATTCGCAGACCGTTCCAAAAATGGCGGATGGCTTACGTATCGTGGCCCATAGAAACAGTTAATAATGAGGCATCTAGGTATATATATACAGTACAGGTCAAAAGTTTGGAAACATTACTATTTGTAATGTTTTTGAAAGAAGTCTCTTCTGCTCATCAAGCCTGCATTTATTTGATCAAAAATACAGAAGAAAAACAGTAATCTTGCAAAATGTTATTACAATATAACATAATGGTTTCTGTTTTAATATACTTTAAAATATAATTTATTTCTGTGATTCAAAGCTGAATTTCCTCCAGCCATTACTCCAGTCTAAAGTGTCATATGATCCTTCAGAAATCATTCTAATATGCTGATTTATTATTAGAATTATCAATGTTGGAAACAGTTGTGCTTTTGCCAAATATTTTTTTTAGGAAACTGCGATACTTTTTTCATGATTCTTTGATGAATAAAAAGATTAAAAAGAACAGCATTTATTCAAAATAGAAATCTTTTCTAACAATATAAATCTTTGCTATCACTTCTTATCAATTTAACACATCTTTGCTTAAAAGTTTTAATTTCTTACAAAAAAGAAAGAATAAAAATTTACTGACCCCAACCTTTTGAACAGTAGTGTATATTGGTAGAAAAGATTTCTGTTTTAAATAAATGCCCTTCTTTTTAACTTTTTATTCATCAAAGAATCCTGAAAAAAATATCACAGGTTCCAAAAAAATATTAAGCAGCTCAACAGTTTCCAGCACTGATAATAAATCAGCATATTAGAATGATTTCTGAAGGATCATGTGACACTTTAGAATGATCATGAATGATTCAGGCGAACATAGACGCATTTATGTAGATCGGGGATCGGCGGATTCACTTCAAAGCGAAAGTAATGTTAATCCTCTGCCTCTTCAGCGGCTCAGATGTTGGGAGTAACTGATGACTGCTTTATTTATTATTACATCCAACAACAAAACGCCGATACAATGGCGGTCGGACTGTTTACAGCTCACTCAGGGCGGGTCTAAGGTAAGACGGTCTTGTCAATCAACTATCGTGGGAGGGGCCTGTACAGAACTACATCATTCTGACAGGAACCTCAGAACAGCCTGATTTGATAAAGGGGATTTTAAAATAGGGATTTAAAAAAAAAAAACACTGGGTGGATTTTTATCATTATAGGATGGATGTGTACACACACTTCCAACACACATTTATGTTCAGACAACTTGTAAAGTGAATTTTGCATCCAATGACCCCTTTAATAAATTTGAAAGCAAAATTTTGAATTTACTATGTCTGAAAACTTGAGGCTGTAATTTTATAATTGAGGATGCGTTAAATTTACCACAAGTGATAGCAAGACTTTTACATTATTATAAGAAATTCTATTTTAAATAAATATTCATCAAAAAATCCTGAAAAAAGTAACAGTTTCCACTAACATTTTAATCAGCACAAGCATTTTAAACTGTGATGATGATAAGAAATGTTTCTTGAGCACAAAATCAGCATATTAGAATGATTTCTGAAAGATCATGTGACACTGATGATTGGAGTAATACTTACATGTATAAATTAATACTACGGATTTAATATAAATATGCCACAAAAAACTAATTTGTTAAATGTCAAATGTACAAAATTCAAATCTATTTCATTATTATAGCTTCATAATGTGAGATCTGTAGAGTTTCAGTTTTAATGTTTTGTGCCTTCCTCAATCTTTAACTCAGCAAGATGCTTCCCTCCTGCAGATAAGTTGGCGAAACAGAGGTATAGTAGGTCTCCACCTCACTGAGTGTACGTGAACGCTGTGGATTAAAGCACACACGTGGGGCCTGCAGTGACCCACCATCTGACTGCAGCAGATGGTGAAGGCTAGGCACCAGATTAGAGCATCCGTCTTTACGCTCATGACCTCATTCTTGCGCGTGTGCCGTAGGACGGCGGCCAAATGAAACCATATTAGCTGGTTTGAAAAGGGGGAAGCACAGTAGCGTGATTTTTCGGATAGGCTTACAGAGACAGATGAAGAGCATTACCGCGCACTTTCGCCTCCTCAGCTGTGGCTATGGTTTAATCCGTAGATGACTCACAGTTTTTAGCCTCTAATTTTGTGCCATTACATGGCCAAAAGCAACACAATTAGGGATGCTCTAAAAATGAGTAGCGACCCACATGTGCAGGGAATGGATTGAGAGTGTCTTTGAAACGAGGTAAAACTCCAAGTCCATTTTAAAGGTCCCCAAACTCGTATCATAATTTAGTCGAACAAAACACTGGTCCCTATTGTATTTCCTGTTATTTTCGATTTACAAGGTGATTCTGGGAGAGTAAGGCTCGTGATCTCATGTGGCAGTATTATCGCGGTTGCTTGTTTGCTTGCTGATTTTAGCTCAGAATTAAACCAATTTACTCGCACTAAACAAATCAACAATGAATGTGCCAGTGTTAAAATGATTTACGTCAGGCTTGACTATATAAACAGCCATTTTCCACTTCATGAGCTAAAAGCAGCAAAAGTGTCTTGTAAACCACCTGAACAGGTGAGGCGGTCAGCCAGGGTTTTGAGGACTTCGGGCCAGGTTTCAAAGCACCTGACGGCGTGACAGTAGGACCCACGCTGCGCGTATCTTGCCAGCTCACAGCATGGCCAGACTTTCCCTTGCTGATCAAGAGTCTGGCCCATCATCTGGGCTGAAAATGACCATCCCATGACAGTTATGTCGGGCGGCTCTTACGTGCGCTAATGGAACATTATTTCCAATGTGGAAATGGTTGTTAAAGGGATAGTTCATCCTAAAATGAAAATTCAGCCACTAGCTGCTTTTCCATTACCTTTCAAATTGCGCAAATTGAAATCGCGAATTGAAAATACGCCCAATGGAAAAGTACCAATTTTATAAAAACTCACATATATCGCAAAAAAGTTTTTACGCTCACATGAGATGGTTTTACGCAGCCGCTCTCAAGCACAAGGGGCTTTCCTTGCCATTATTGCTTGGATAACCCCTTATTTACACTGCACGTCTCCGGCACATTACGTCTCCGATGCGGCCACTCTAGTCAATGCTTGCATTTATACCAGCCGCGCCACATTTCAGAAGTGGTCTAGAAGCGGCTCTCTGCACTCCTTCTCTAAAGATACATGCCTACATCTCCTTCGATTAAAAAATAATGGCTTGCGTGGTGGCTGCGATATAAGTAAACCTACCAACATCTGTCGTCATGACTTATCGTGAGAGGAAAAAATTACGTTTTAGTCGCATAACATGGGTGAATGGAAACGCCACTATTTTGCAGTAGTTTTTTTTATCCACATTTATAAAATATCTCAAAAGATTTGCATGAATCTGAAATGAAAACGCTCATACTAACTCAGCCTCATGTTGTTACAAACCCATATTACTATTTTTTTTTTTCTTCCAGCATAGAGGAATTTTAAATGATGTATTGGTCTTTCTTTTAATGTAAAATACGTATAAATTAGCGTGCAAAAAGATATGAACATAGCAGAAGTTGTCTATACACTTTATATCAAGTCTTCTGAAGTCAATTTAAGCTATTAGCTGATAATCTTCCCACTTTATGGCTGTTAACTGTTACTACAAGAAAATCATTGAGTCAGCGAGTTGAACTTGAGTTTGATTAATAAACAAATCAGTCAGATCTGTTTTGTGAACTGGATTGACTGATTCATTGAAATGATCCAACTCACTATTCT